>BFEA01000015.1:4606692-4643225 GCA_003427395.1 Chara braunii | reverse complement strand
AAAAAAAAAAGTATGTGGTCTCAACCATAGACCAGGAGGGTCCGGCGTTCCCAAAACGCCGGACCCCCAGGAGCAAAAAATTCCGACCGGATTTTGGCAAAAAAAGTCAGTTTTGATTTCGTTCAAAAAATATAATATGTCCGTTTTGACGAAATGACTGTTTTTTTGTCTGTCTGGTATGTATGTATGTGTTCCCTTATGACTTTTTTTTCTTTTCATGATTCAATCAGACTGAATGATAGGAATGTATGTATGAATCTCAAGTTTCTTTTTATTTTCGTTGAAAGCAGACTAAGGGATGAACTGGGGGAAGGTGGGAGGAAAATAGTTTTGCATGCATTTGACCGAGTCTTTAAGGTTGAGCATTGCTTTTAAGCTGAATGACCTAGTGCTATGTTTATTGTTTGTTTTATGAAGGATCAAACATTGTTTTTAAGTTAATGGTCTAGTTAATGTGTTTATTTTTGAGGGTTTGCCCAACTTATATTTGAGACCAAACATTGTTTTTAAACTAAATGGCTTTGTATGTTTGTTTCTTTGGGGTTTCCGACTGAGTTTGGGTTGAAAGATCCAACTTCATACTTTGAGTGATTTTAGATGAAATGAACATTGTTTCTAAGCTGAATGGTCCACTTGTTTCATTTCGAGGGAGGATTTTTATGGAAGACTAAGCATTGTTTTTAAGCTGAATGGTTTAGCCTGAAACCACTCACAAAAGTAAAATAAGTATAACTTGAGGTACCTTACTTATATTTGTATGTGAACAGACAACTGTACATTGTTTCTAAGTTGAATCGTCCAACGCTAAGCCAATATCACTAAGAAGAGAGGGAAAAACAACAAGTATAATTGAAAGTACTTTGGACAAGTTGAACATTGTTTTTAAGCTAAATGGCTTCGTCCCCTGTCCATATTTTATCCAACTTCATGCTTTGAGTGATTTTGGATGAAATGAACATTGTTTCTAAGTTGAATGGTCCACTTGTTTCATTTCAATGGAGGATTTTAATGGAAGGCTAAACATTGTTTTTAAGCTGAATGGTTTAGCCTGAAACCACTCACAAAAGTAAACTGAGTATAATTGGAGGTACCTTACTTATATTTATATGTGAACAGACAACTGTACATTGTTTCTAAGCTGAATGGTCCAACGCTAAACCAATATCACTAAGAAGAGAGGGCAAAACAACAAGTATAATTGGAAGTACTTTGGACAAGCTGGACATTGTTTTTAAGCTAAATGGCTCCATGCTCTATGCATATTTTTTCTTCTTCTTAGAATAAGTCACAACATTATTAAACTTTTGATATTAAACAGTTCAAGGTGATTATACATCGTTTTTAAGTTGAATGGTCTAGTTATACGCCCATTGAAGAGAAAAGTAGTTGTGCAATCTGTTCGTGTATAATTCTAAAGCATGCTAGATATTGTTTTTAAGTTGAATAGTTTAGCACCATGCCATATGTAAGTAATGAATAAATCACATAAAAGTTTTATGAACTATCCTATATGGAATTGACATGAGACTGGGTGAGAGTACTTACCATTGTGGTATGGACTTGCACATGGTTGAGTGTGAAGTTTACTTAGTCTGAGTTTCAGTTTGAAATGTAATTGCTTTAGTTACTCGCAATTTGCTAGAGCTATAAGAGTTAGCTCAATTCTTGCATTCTCTGGGATAATTTATTTTACTTGACTTTGTATAATTTTGGAAAGCTACTTTTCCTACGGGAAGCGCTGCCGATATTTTTACAAAACCAATGAGTTAGTTAAATTCTGATTTTTCAAAGTTCAGCATCTGTCTAAGTTTTATATCTGACTTAGTAGAAATCTGAAAAACCTTCTATTCCAAGGGATGTGCTGCCCGAATCCTTGCTAATTAAGAAAGTTACACAACATATGACTTAGGGAAGTCAAAACCACTTCAGATATGTTCTTAGCTCTGTATAAATTTTGACCCTATGGAAAGTGCTGCCGAAATTTTTACAAATCTAAGGAGTTAGTTAAATTTTGTCTTGGTAAAAACTCAAAGTCTTATTTTGAGTTTTTCGTATCTAACTTAGTATAAATCTGAGAAGTTTACTTCTCTAAAGAAGATGCTGCCCAAAGTTTTACCAATTCAAGGAGTTGGACAAAATTTGACTTTCTAGAGTTAAAGATTATTTCAGTTTTCATATTCAGACGAATATAAATTATGAGAAGGCACTTTTCCTATGAAAAACTGCCGAAAGTTTCTTAGTTTAAAGGAGTTAGATTATATATTGACAGAAAAAAATTGATAGGAAAGATTATGGCGATCCACCCTGTGTAGGGGACATGTTGTCAAAGATCGTTTTTTCCTTTGGACACTTGCTTAGTGATAGATTCAAACTTAGTTGTTGGAAGGATTTGAGTGAGGCATGATATGAAGATTGTTCTCCATATACTTATAAGCTGAGTTTGAGAATTGACATGTCCTTTATTACAGGTCCTCATTAAACATTTCGACCCAGAATTGAATTAGTTTTAACTTGATCTCGTGAGAATCATCTTCTGTTATCACTGATAACAGTTCAGTTGTCGATTCGTCCGTTTACGACTTAACTCTAATTCACTCTCGCCACTCAACCTAAAGGTTTTAACCCCTGTGGTTTGAACTGTTTCGTTAGGTTACCCATACTTTATTGAATGACTATTTAACAAAGATACTGAGTATTTTATGATGGAAGGTTGGACAAGGGTTGAGGCTGGTTTAGTTAAAGCGATGAGTATAAGCGCAGAGAGTGGTTGAAGTTGACCCGCATAGTGCGTGAACTTTTGTTTGAATCTTTGATGTGATTGCAAATATGTTTGTGGTTCGAACTCTGGATTTGACTGTCTGCGATCATATATACATATAGTTGAGGGGAGTCTCACAATCATTATGACAAGTGATTGTCTCGTACATATAACCCTTTATATATATGTATATATATATATACCTCGAGTGTCCACTCGACCTACTGTGACTGTGCGTAAAGGTTGGACTGAGTTCGCATTTGAAAGATTTTTTTTTTTTTTTTTTTAACTTATTATATGGACATTGAAGTCCGTGACAACCATCAAAGTCAAAACCCCTTGAATGTTTTCCAGACCCTGGATGATGGAGCTCGTCTCAAGGGTGATAAAGCCCGACTACTGCAGAAAAGAGTGTGGTTTTCAACCGCCTTGATGGTTGTCTGGCGTCGAGAGATTAACCCCTCACGACGCATGTTAGCCGACACTTGAGTGTCGAACGTGACCCTTGAAACCACTAAGGGGCACACGATTATGAGTACTACATAGTACCCCATCACAGCGACTGCTTCCGTATTCATTGCATAGCTAGTCGATATAAGTAAGGTTGCGTTCGCGCAGTATATATTTTGAGCCTCGTGTGTGACGCAAACCAATTTCGTCTTGAGAAGTTATGGGTCAGATGCAAAACGGACTAAGAGTGTTTTGTTTTGTGTAAGTGATCTGACTTTTTGTTTTGCTGTTGTGTATAGCATGGTAAGAAGGAAACGTCCTCGTCGACGGACGATGAGTCGTGCTTAGGACTTCAACCCCCCAGTACGTTAGTTCTCGTACGGGGCCGATAGAGGCATGACACCACACATACCCCCTATGCTACAGTGTACGAGGAACGCCCTCGGTTGAGCCACCTCTGCGGTTGCAATTAATCAGTTTTCGCACGTGGTACGATAGCTCTGCAAAGATACGCTCCTTCAAGAGTGGTGACAGCCTCTTAGGCGGAGGTAAGTTATACCTCACGTGACCCTATCCTGTCGTAGGAATTCACGAGAGAACATTATACCGCACCTTACAATGATTTAAGTCACATCCTGTATTTGTCTGACGATAAGTTTCATTCCTTCTATCTCAATCCTACCTTATTACTGATACTTAATCGTCCTTCTTCAACTTTCTCGCCATGCGCTTTCACCGCCATAGTGCGTCATGTTCCACCTTTCATTTTATAAGTCGTACCAACGGATTATTATTTATGTATTGAGATTACAGTTTTCTTGCTATGCCATAACAATCGATGCGGGGTTATCTCTTACCCACCATGTAGGCAGAATTGTATGAAAGGCAACCATAGTAGGTTTGGGTGTTGCTTGTCCCAAGCTAGCAAGACTGAAGCATTTATTCTAATAAGGCTTGAATCTCTAATCTGAGTCACTGTTAAGAATATAAAAAAGATTGAATTTCTTCAGTATCTCGTCATTATTGTACTTCTGTTGAACCACCAATCCCCCCAACGTGGAAAATCTCTTTTTACCGGAAGCGTCGTTTTGCGAGGGGTACCAGTAGCAAAGAGTGAAAAATTCAGTGAATGGCATAAATACAATTTGTGTCAAGAAATTGAAAATGTGCCGAATCAGCGCGCCGATTATTTCTTGGTCAAAATGATTTTTATTTTTATTTTTGATATTTGTTCTAGAAAGATTACGTCATAATCTACGCACCCTCAAATTTTTAGAATTTTTGAAAACTTCTTTCGAACACGAAAAATCGTAAAAATTTTGGATTTCAAATGGCGGGATTGAGCCCGCCGGGATTGGTCACGGCGCCTCCGTACAACCCGACCCTAACTTACAAGGCCGACAGTTTTCGACTGTCGGGGGGACTGACGACTTAAATGATGAGAATTGATCATGTTAAGGTGAGGAAAGGAAGATGATACGTACCGTTAGTTATCTTTTGGAGTTGGATGATATATGTGAATGTCGAATAAACGCCACGAACCCTGAAAAAGTGTATAGTTGTCAGGCTACCTACTGAAAGACGATGTGTGTTCGCGAGGTCATGCGTCATACGTTATGACTTTAGGATTATAAATTAAACTAACCCTATTAGTTATTGTTTACATGATCTAAACCGATCATTAAATTTTTAAAGTTGTGTGATATAAGTCATAGTGATAAACTCGGTCTCTCAGCTATAGTCTAACTCTGAAGGTTGTATTGTGTAACGTATCAATTAAGGACTATCTGTTTAAAATAGTTACCCTCTATGAATTAAAGTTACCCTCTAACAATATATACTTTAAAGTTGTCGAGCTACCAAAATTATATTGTAGCAAAGTTATCTACTTAATAATTACGTTTAGGTGGTAGTGAATTAACATATACAAGGTCTATTGTGATACAAAGAACCTCGATTTTTTGTGTAGATTTCGAAAGGCAAGCTTAGGGTGTGTATGATAATAAGGTCTTAGAAAACCATTTATGATCATAGTGTGAGATGGTATGAGACGATAAATAAGGTAAATGTGAGTAATGTTATTCTTAGTTATCTCAATAGTTAGGGACTGACTAGTTAGTAGAAATATGGTTATAACATTATGACAATGTGGCATAGAGTTTAATTGGTAGGGTTGTTTATTAGAAAAATATTTAATCGTTAGAAGATTATGAGATATAAATTAATTATTTTATTACCCTCTTCGTGATTGATTAATCCTTAGGTACAAATAGTATAACGAGCATAATATTATGTCATATACTTGAAAAATACGTATCTCTTTGAGGTTGTATATGCTATTGTATTATAATGAATTAGCTTTAGGAATGATTGCATAAAAAGTCGGATCAGATTTATCCAAATTGAAATGTATGTGAAATTGTGAATAAAATCTAACTTTATCGATTGGTTAAGCATTGGAAATCGTATCATGTAAGAAGATAAATACGAGACTTCCTACTTAATAATTATCTCCTATAATAATATACTCAATAAGCTTAGAGAATGAGAGTATCCACTTGAGAGTTATCTAACTCCTCGAATGACAGTATTATATAAAGATTGATAGAACTTCGTATTCACGCTATGAGTGGGTATAAATAAATGTACGTGAGAATGAATGATATATGTTTCAAGTGATGTGTTATTGTATGTCTTGTTCTTTGTTGGGTGAAGTTAGAACTTGTTATGAATATATGCATTTATCGATTGTTTTGTGATTGTTTGTGCCTGCCTGGATGTATTTATGAATTGTTTTCTTCAATAAGGGTATAAAAATTATATGAAATCCACGTTCAGCATGGGGATGACGGTTAATGGAGTGTCCCACCTTTTAAGAGAATACATTCTCTCAAGGGAGACCAACACGAAAAATTTATCATTTGAAAAATTGCAACGTTGATTGATATTTTTTACAAGCGGTTTAAAGAGAGTACAGTAAAGTCTCGTAGGTGATAGTGAGACTCACGCCGGAACAATGTTCCTGGTCCATAGTGAGCTGCTGTCACTTTCTTTGATAAGGAGAGGTGACTACACTATCGTCGAAGGGGGGAAAGATATTAGGAACCTTGTTAGGACGATGTCTATAGGAAAGTCGACTGCTGTTCGTCATGAGGCAAGGAGTGGTTACCTAACCTTGTGTCGAGCAGGGTCACCTCATCTCCATGGTCAAGGTTTAATCAACCTAAAGCATGCGAGATGGGGTCCTCCGACTCTGTTGACAGAATACTAATAGGGTCTCAACATTGAAATCGGAAGGAGATGTGGTGAAACCCAGTTTTAGAGCGGGGCTCAAGATTTAAGATGTTATCTCTTTAACAAGATTACACCAACCATTGACACAATATATCTATGTTAAGTCAAAAAGAACAATAAATGCTATGTCATCATTATTGTTATTTCTGTAGTTCCATTGTGATTGTTATTGTGAAAATTTTCATTGTAACCGTTGTTCTCATTGTTAATAAAAATTATCAGTTGATATTTGTTTGCAGTGACATGATTGAATACTTCAAATTTGTTATTTGCTTTCTTTACTGTTTGAACATCTCTTTGTAATATTACTTTCTTATTCAAGTTATATTGTTTCTTTATGGCACGAGGATGACATTTATATTTCTATTGTGAAGTTTTGTGAAAACAGAGGGAAAGCCATGCGTATAGTCACAAATTATTTATAACATGTTTCTTAACTGATGATATCGATCTGAGTAGCAAAATGTAATTTGATTTTTTACGACTGTTGTTGAGAAAGTTTAATAATTTTTATCAATCTCATCTTAATACTCAAATCCGAGTATTATATATACATTCATGAAATATATTATCGATTTCACCATTGTTTTAGTCATCGAGGGCATAACCCCGAGAGTCATTCTGATGACGACCTAAATTAAATTTTTGCTTTGAATCATGAAATTATTTTGGACCCTCATGCTATTGATATTGGACAAGCATGTGAAATGTGTCATGCTTGAAAAAACATCAGCGATATGTATTGAAAAGACCCTGCTCATTCCTCTATAGGGTTAGTCTAAGATAAGTCTGTGAGATCCAAAAGATGAGGCTCATTCGAAATTACCGATGTTATGAAATGTATATTTTTGCATCAATGGTATTGTAGAAACCAAAACAATTATATTTATTTTGGGTTTTCGAGTCATTTTGGTTATCTTGATAGATCTCCGAGATGTGTGTCGGACCAAGCTGTGATTAAGACGGGAAAACACGACCATTGAGTGACAACCTGACAATGCCCCTCGTTCATCAAATACATGACAACCTGACGACGATGAAAAATTGTTCTTATTGGTAGTTTTATTCATTGTTTTTGATATATATTGAAATGCATATCGTTCGTCTAAGAAGTGGTAACCGGATGAGAGAGAAAATTTTTGTCTACAATTTTTTTTTTTTTATATTGAAATTAACATCGTTCATCCATTCAAGGAGGTCAGTCTGAGGGACTAAAATTACCAAGCCTATGATGGAAAATTGACATCGTTGGAGCATCACTCCCAATGTAGGTTGTTGACTAAGTATAACCAGACAATAAACCTTTTGGTTTTGGCATAGAGTTGAAACCTTAAGGGCGACCGCCCAGCTAGGGATAAAAGTAGGTGATTACAAGAGGGGTCGAGAGTCAGGTCTAGAAGCTGAGTAAAACCTAGGATTGGGGGATTTTACCCGTTATTGTATAACCAATACGGGAACCGATGTTAATATAACAACATGGTGGGTCGCAGATCTGGCTTGATCAACTAGACTGCGGTGGGTTTAGACAAAGACCGCCGATCACCTCACATTACACTTCAAACGAGACGACAAAAATATGGTTTAGGTTAAGACTCGCGTCTATAGGGCCAAACTCTACGACTCGTTGGACAACAAACGAGGACCGGAGAAGAAGGTCTAAAGTTGTGAAAAAAATGATCGTTGTCTCTTTTGATAAGTTTCACTGTTGTAGTACAAATCCAGTATCCTCACCATTGGTCTGTTGAATTTTGGTTTTGGAGTTTTAGTATGTGGGAGACCCGGGTTAGAATCCCTACGATGGTAGAATATAGCAAGGGAGACAATGCGAATCTTGATGCATCTCAATCGAAGGACTCAGATTTGACAATCCACTTATCAAAGGTGCGCCTTATTTTGGGAAAGAGACTTACCTTCTTAAAAAAAAAAAAAAAAAAGTACATGTATTGTTTTGTATTGTATCATCTGTCTAGTGGTGTTATCGATCGTGTCATATTTTATTGGTTGATTTGATAATGGGAAACGATCTAAGGGAAAATTGTATGAACGATCGTGATAAATGTCCCTAGCGATGAGAACGTTGCTTAATGGGGTCTGGGAATACTGTTGGACCAAATACCCTTACAAGGGTATTTGACCATGCTTTTGCAATCGACACAGAGACGACATTGACTATCAAGACGGGATCGGTTCGAAGTTCAAGGCGCGTACGTTTTTCACACGAAACTTTGAAACGATTTCCTCGGCCATTGAGGCTGGGGCAAATCGGTGAAAATTTTCGTTAATTATGCGTGCTTGTTATGGTGACACGCTCTCTGATGGTTAGAATCGATCGTAATACCCTTCGACGGAGAAGGTCGAGAAATCGATTGGATTAGTGTTAGGACAGGTAGATCTACGAAGTACACTGAGACTTTATCGTCAATACATTAATCACAATAAATTAATATACGCCCCAACCATACAACTAGAGTGATTATTAGTGTGTGGTCATTAGGTTTGCGGTAGCGTTTGGATTGCTAACGCTTGTTCGAGAAGTACCTCTGTCCTTACTCGTATGTCGCAAATTGAGGCTGAGGATCTGCTCAACCTCCCATATGTAGAGAGGGAGTTGGGCGGTAACTTCTTGTCCACGCCGCCACCCAAGCAATCGATATCTCATCCCTTTGGAAGGAAACATCATTGCGGACCCTTGTTTCGTCCACATATGCCTAGACTCAGGGTGCTTGAACTGGTACCCGCCTATCTACCGGTACTAGACCCTTAAAAATGCAAACTTCTGTCTTCTTCTTCTCGGCCTCGAATACCTGGCACATCTACCTCTACTTGGTGTGGTATAGGTGTCGAGGCAAACATCTTGACAAGGGTACTATTTGCCAGAGATTTTAAACGTCGGACGCTATCTGATTTTTTTGTTGTTGAATTGAAGGACTTGATGAGAATGACGTTTGCCGAAGCTCATTCAAACTAACCTATGAGACTAAAGCATGTGGCCTGGGGGAAAGGCCAAATGCTTCAGAGAATGATTGTACCCAGCCATTGCCGAGCCTGTTAAAAAAACGACCAGACTCAGCCCCACTCGTTCTAGACGTACCACCCTCCTAAAAGTTGTTGTCACGGTCAAATTCTTCGCAACATAACCCCACAAAAATGAGGTATGCCTTGCCTTGCCGCTGACCCCTTGTGCATAGGGTTTCCGATATCTTTCTCAGAAAGGAATGTTGTCGGGGCAAATACCCTGACAAGGGTATTTGTCGGGGATTTTAAACGTCGGACATGTTGAATTGAAGGACTTTATGAGATTGACGTTTGCCAAAGTTCATTCAGACTAACCTATGACCGAGAGACTGAATCATGTGGCCTGGGGGAAAAGCCAAATGCTTCAGAGAATGGTTGTACCCAGCCATTGCTGAGCCTATTAAAAAAACGAACAGACTCAACCCCACTTTTATCACAACTTGAATGTGATGGAGCTCATCTGCACTTGAAGTGCAAGTGAGCAGCATCACTGCCTCAACAACTGTGAGGCAAGTGTAGGTGCTGCGGGCTTTTATAGCCAACTGAGGACTGTGGGCAGCTGCCTAGCCCACAGTCGAAAAAATGAAACTGCTCTGGGCCCTTGACCCGGCCCAGGATCAAGGGCCACAAACGTTGATGTTCCCCTAGGGGAACGAAGGTCATTCAATCCCTGAAGCAGTTGGCCTCCCAGTTGGGCCAACTGCTTCACGGAATGGTTGTATCCAACCATTGTCGAGCCTGTTCAAAAAAAGAATAGACTCCGCCCCACTTACACTTACTCACACTCACCCACTCATCAAGTCACTACCTCGGCCACATACGTGGCCGTTTCTCAGTTTTTTCCCCTTTTATTTTTCTTTCTTCCTTTTTTCTTTTCCCTGTCTCTACCCCCTCGTTTCTCTCTGTGAGGGGACAACCTGTCGTTCAAAACGAACGGTCGCCCCTCCTCGTAGTCATTTCACTGAGTCGAACTAGAGTCAAGTTCAACATGTTCTTCTTTCCTTTAGTAGCGCGCCTGTACTAGGCACAACAAAAGTGTCAGGTACAAGCACATCCCTGCTTCACAATGATATCCCGACGCCTCTGGCTTCAGGTCCTAAAATGCTAAAGGATCGACATGCCATGCTCAACGGGGTCTTCGGCCCTTTACCCACATGCATGCCCATACCTGGGCGCCAACAGCGCTAGGTTCGGACGGCTGTTGGCAACTGCCACCGTTTTTAGAAACGAACCGATGCAGCTGTACACTACCACAATGATATGGGGGGGGAACTAAAAGAAGAAAAAAAAAATAAAAAAATATAAAAGAAAATCTAAAAAAAATCGAAGAAGAAATAAAAGAAAAGAAAAGAAGAAAAAAAACAGACTTACTTCTTAGGCTGCCCGTGAAAACGGGCGCCTACAGTTCTTTTGGGGGACCTCAAGTCCCCATCACTTCACATCGCGCCATTTACCGCCATTATTTTCGGACGACGTAAACGTCCGAACTAAAGTTCAAAAAAATTTCAGTCTCTCGGTCATAGGTCATAGTTTAGACTGACCCATTGAAGAAGTTCGGTCCTGATGCTACCGGCTGACCGTTGGCAGGTATCACCTACAAGTTGTTAGCAGGTATTGCACCTGCTGGTGGGTGCAACCCCCTCATGTTCCCTCGTTGGAGGCTTGATCACGGATTTGGCTGATACGAGGTTCTTCTTAATACTATAATGACAATAGAAAAAAGCCCGAAAGAGCGTCTTGTCTAGATTCGATAGGTAATTGAATTGGTTGGGCTGAAAGATAAACACGGACTGAGAACTCCACTGATTTTGGGGGTTTCTTGTTGGAATCTATACCTTGTTGAAATATCCACGTTTGCTAAGTCTGTGTGTGTGTATGCTTGTTGTTTTGCATGCCTGTCTGAGTGTTTTTCAACCTAAGAGTGTGTGTGACCCGCAAGTCTGTTTGTGGGCGTGCTTGCCTGTTTTCAAGTCTGCGTACGTGCATTCTTGTTCGTTTGAGTGTCTGTCTAAGTGCTTTTCAACATGAGTATGTGTGTGACCCGCAAGTCTGTGTGTGAGCGTGCTTGCTGGTCTGCGTGCCTATTTTGAAGTCTGTGTATGTGAATTTTAGTTGGTCCAAGTGTCTGTCTGAGTGCGATTCGGCCTGAGTATGTGTGTGACCCGCAAGTCTATGTGTGTGCATGCTTGCTGGTCTGAGTATATGTGTGAGTGTTTCTCGGCCTGCGTATGTATATGACCCCCAAGGGCACCTTTTTGTTTGAGAGGCCCCTGCACGATCAATACTTACTTATTGCCGTGTCTCTGAGGTTTGTGGCGGGAAAATACTCAAGTACCAGGGGTAGGGCGGTGACACTTAGAGCCATTCAAATAGCAGGGGTAGGCTCACAACATTTATAGCAGTAGGGAAATACAATAAAGTAGTAGGTAGACATGTACCGGTCAAGTAGAGGTAGATATGATAAGAACCAGAGGCCGACCAGACGAAGATAACAGTTAGCATCTTGAAAGGCCCAACAGTGGTGGGTAAGGGGGTACCTGTCCAAGTAGCCTAATTCTAGGGCCTGTGTTGACGATATCAGAGCCTGCAATGATGTTTCTCTCTGAAAGGACAGAGGTACCGATATCGGGACAAAAACGCTAACAAGGGTATCTGCCCAAAACTTTCCATGACAAGCGTTGTCCGATGAACAATAAGAATTCGACTTGATGAGATAAGGTTGATTGTCAGAAGGTTGTCCTAACGTACCCTGTGACTTTGCGCTTTCAGTTTAGAATCTAATGTCTGAAAATTTTGATAAGGAGCGGACTTTCCATCAACCGCTCTTACGATTGGTAGCATGCAGAAGGGCGAGTTTTATTTTTTAAGAATGTGCGGCTTGCAACCACGCAGTTTAAAGCTTTGATGACAGATAAAGGTCGGCCATGAAGTTTACACGGTAGAGGGTTGGACGGATATGCCTTTTTTTCCCGAGGATGGACCGTCTGAGGCCCGAGGCCGGACTTGTGGCTTAAGGATTGGCTTACAGGGCCTGCCGGACCAAGCCCCTGCCGGTTAGATGGCGGGGCAATGACCGTTGGGTAGGCGATGCGGCTTGGGCTTGCCTAGGCCGAGGATAGAGGAGTTGAGGGGATTGCTCCCATTAATAGGAGCTAGCCCAGTAGGTTACCGCATTGACTTTTCACCCAGCAGGCGCCGGGATTGCACCCGATGGTTCCCTATTGGCACTAGCTCCTTTTGTAGGGGCAGCCTGAGGTGCCAGAGCCATCAGGCACGACCAATTTCGGCCGCACTATTGTCGAGATCGTGCAGCGGGGGAATCCACTGCGCGGATTTGCGTAGTCCCTTCGTTAGGATGACACGCATAAATCGAAAAAAAATAAACAATTTTTCTTTTGTTCGAATCGATTGGGATTCGAACTTCAGTCTGTAGTTCAACTGCTCGTAGCCATAAGCCACGAGACTTTGACTTGAATGTTGACTCAAAGTCAGCGAAATAAGGGAAAAACCAAAAAAAACTAAGGAAAAATTAGGAAGTGACCCGCCAGCCGGCGGTTAGAAACAATAAGAGGGAAACAATATCTAGAGGCGCCTGTAACAAACAGGCAGCTATTTTATTTAGGGTAAATTTGATGGTTTTATTTTTATTTTTTTTACATCCTGTTTAGATTCGTTCTCTTTAGATTTTCTTCTAAATTTTTTTATTTTTTTTTTCTCTTTGTTTTTTAGATCTCCCCCTTTTTCTATTGTACAGACTGTAAAGTCTGCTATGCGCTTGTTTGTTCGAATGAACGGGCTGCAGTTAAAGAGAAAAGAAAAAAAAAAAGTGTAAACTGAAGTGCTGGGTGGCGCATGGGAAGTTGATGGGAACTTGCAGTCCCCAACGGTGCCTATAGGCACCTGGATTCATGAATGTCCAATTTATTTATTTTTTAAAGTTCTTTGAATCCCCCCCCCCACTTGGGTGTGCTCATGAAAGTTGTGCCCTTCGTTTCAAAAACGGACCGTAACTTGCGTAGGAGAGCACCCAGACGCCTGAATCTGGTGCGCGGATTGCACCAGATACAAACACGCCAGGGGGGAGGAGAAAACTTTGTTGAGCTTAACTCTAGTTCGACTCTGTGAAATGACGGGAGTGACTGTTCACCTCAGAAAACCAGCTACCCCCTCACAGGGAAAATGAGGGGGCATAGATTAGAAAAATAAAAGAGAGGAGGAGAGGGAAGGAAAAAAAAAGCAACGGCCACGCACATGGCTGCAAAGGTGCCCTAGGGGTATGCTACTAAAGCCCGAGTGTGACCGCTCAGGCAGGAATGTGAAGATGAAGAGGCCATTCTGCAGAAATGGCTAAGTACAACCATTTCTGCGATGTACCTGCAGTGAAAAGTGTACTGGGTACGTCAAACTTTGAGGAGTCATAGCTCTCCAAAGAATAGCAAAAAAAAAAAAAAAAAGTGCTTTATGCCAGAAGCTCAACTATCTCGTGAAATTCCGAGATAGTTGAGTTAAAGTAAAAATAAATAAAAGGAGGCAGTTAAAAGTAACCGCCTCCCTAAGAGTGTGGTTGAGCTGCAGTCACACCAGACCCTTGATCTTGGCTTAGATCAAGGGCCCCGGGTGAGATACGAATTTCACTTTGAGGTAGGAAGTGCTTCCCACTGCCCTCCAGTAACTATAAAAGGGCAGCTCTTTCCCCAACCACCTCACACTTGCATTGATGTTGCTTTGGCTCTACTCATTTGAGTGCTGGCCAGTTTGATGCACCTCTGTTGTTTGAGTGAGGGGAGAGGTTGATAGCGGAGGACTTGGTGGTTTGCAGAGGAGTAGAGTGAGGGGAGAGGTTGATGGAGGAGGACTTGGTGGTTTGCAGAGGAGTAGAGAGTGGGGGAATGGCAACCATAGCCGGAGGTTGGGAGCTCAATGCCCTACCCCTGCATTGGTGTTGCGGCCAGTAGGCTGTGCCAGGATCCGGTCGTGTAGCAAGCGGCAACGAGAAAGGAGGTGTGGCTGTCCGCGATGCTGTTTTTTTTTTTTTTTTTTTTTTTTTTTTTTTTTTTTTTTTTTTTTTTTTTTTTTTTTTTTTTTTTTTTTTAACGTGTGGGGTGATTCCATCCGTATAATAGTACGACAACAATGATATGTTGAAGGGGGACCGTGCCGCACAATTTCCAGCGTGCCGTTGATATTTTGAGGGGAGGTGTTGCCGAGATTGTGAGGCGAAGTAGTTTTTGGATGGTTGAACGACGATGGTATCAAAGTTGCGTGATAATAGTAGTTTTGATCGAGAGGCGGTGCTGTTAGACAACGGCGGTAACGGTTTGACAATATGGTAGTAGTAGAATAATTGTTGCGGTGGCGACACTTGTGATATTTGTGCTGGAAAGCCGCCCTTATTGTTTTGGGGACGTGTGGCGTAAATCATTCTGTGTTTGGAAGCATTCGGTGCGTCGGGTGACTGTGTGGAACTATCTGGAGCCATTCTTTTCTTACCAGGTGAGACTAATTTGAAGGCGAGATATGAGCGGTTCGCGTGATTATTGTACGTGGACGCCGTAAGTGGAGGAGGTTGGACTTGCTATATTATCATTGGAGGACGTGGTGCAGTGGGGCCACGAGGGCTTGTTTGTGAGAACACCCTCCCAGAGGGTTATCTTGCATGAGTCTTTCAGTGGGCTAGATTCTGTTCATTTGGGCACTTGAAGGAGGACAGAGACCACCTTTTGGTGGAGAGAGCGCAACTTGTGGTATTGTGTGACAGTTTGTTTTATATTGTTAGACTTTCTTTGGTGAGCCACTTATAACTTCACTCAAGGTCAATTTTGACTCAGTCCCCTTCACACTTGCGTGACCCCACACTTTGCTTAACCCTGCTTTGAATGTTCAGGGAAAAGGTAGAGTAGGGTGTATGAACATCAATTCATGTGGGAAAGGTGAGCTGATTTTGATAGGATGTGAATGAATTCTATTCGGACCGATTTTCTTTGTTTGCTGTACATGAAGGCAAAATGAGGCATGAAAAAATGAAACTTTGGCCATGACTACTGGGAATGACGAGAATGATTATCCGCTCTCAACTCCTTTGTCTGCCTGCCTGTCAAAAAGAAGTGTATTTTGGAAAGGATGAGATTCAACGGGTGCCGAAAAAGGAAAAAAAAAACGAGGATAAAAAACTAAAAGTTAGAAATGAATATAGTATTTTCGTAAGGAATATCCCATTCTATCCCGAATGACCCACTCGCCTTTGCCCGTCCAAAATGGTCTCAACTTTACCTCCTTTTCTATTTTATTTCCTTTTTGTCTGAGTCACCCCCTCACAAAGAGAATAAAGGAAGGGACGATTCCACCTAGGGACTGGGACCTCTTCTCTCTAAGAAGCAGCTTGGGCAGGGGTTCGTTGCTTTAGGAGCCGACCCTGTTTTTGACCCAGAGTGAACCGTACTACGGGGAGATATCTTGTTGTATCGCGGTGGAGCCAGCCCGACTCATGAGATCCGAGCTACATGACTCGGGTGAGGAGGAGGGATATCTCAAACCACTTTCTAGAGCGTAGGGAGTTCCATAACTAAGAGTGGACATCGTTTTCTCGTACTCCCGAGCGGGAGGGAGGCTAAATTAGTACCCTTTTTCGGGTGACCATTTTAGAAGCCACCAACGTATGGGGAACAACCCTGCTCATTTATTTACTAGACTCGGTCGAAGTGCGTGTAGGCACTACCCACGATGGTGGGTCAGGCTACAAGAGGCAATGATCCCTGGTAAGAGGGAAATTAGCGGAACTCGAAAGTACAAGAATATGTTAACTTGAGCAAAAGGCATTGGCGACTCGCAAAAACGACGGTTGGTCCGAGCAAAGTAGGGCCTTTTGACCTTTGAATGAGTTTGCCATAAAGTCGCTTAAAAAACTAGTAGTGACCTTCCTGTAGCGAGGGGATACAAAAAATGGGTATGCCATCAGTAGGGTGGTCCGAGACTCAGTAATCCAACCCAAGGCCCAAGGTGGACTTGGCATCCTAGATCCCCACAACCAAACTCAAACCCTGGGCCTTAAATGGATCAAACACCTTATTTTTTACACCCACCTCACATGACAACTGCTTGCTCTTGCACATATGGTCTAGCTTACCTTGGATATCCATCCCCAAATTGACTTGATGGTTTGGTTAGAGGACTGATATTGCAAGATCTCCTGCACGGCTTGCGGTGTCGAGCGCATCGGTCCCCAAGGGGACTCTCCTGGTCGCGTCACACAAAATTTTTGCAGGACTTTTTCGCACGAGCGTTTTGTCGCTCCAACCGAGTGCGCCAAAGGTACCTCTCACGAAACCCTACAATGGGATAGAGATCCCACAAACTACAACTTACCTCCATTCAAGGGGTTGTCACAACCCTTGGGTAGGTGTATTCCCGCCGAGCTACCGAATCACGTGCGAAAGTTGCTCAAGTGCAATCTTAGAGGTGACCCAACCGAGGACGTTTTCTCGTTCGTTGTAGGGGTACACACGATCGAGGGCCTTAATCGGACCCGCTTGAGAACCGACGCTCTGGGGGATGATCTCCCAACCACGGCGCTGCGCTGGTCGACTAGGACGATCAATCTAACTACGCAATATACTTCACAAAAATAAACCCAAGTTTCGTACCTAAATCACGCATAGTCCCTTATTCATTTTCGACCGATAACCTTTTGGCAACTGGACAAGCGAGCATCACGCACAAGACTTTGAATAAATATCACCGCGAGGCAAGTTTTATAATATCGACTAGTCGTGCATGAATATACAAACAATCGCAATGATGACGTACTATGTGGTGCCCATAACCATGCGGTCCTTAATAATTTTAACGGTCGCTTTTAACACTCAGGTGTTGACTGATACGCGTCTTGAGATATTAATCTCCTGACGTTAAACGATCTCGAAAGCGATTGCAAGTCCTATCTTTTTCTGCACATTGTTGGCGGTAGACGGGCCTTGACCCTTTGAGGTGGCAAAACAACCCTGACTCTGGGAAAGTGACCCCATCTTCCGAGTCTTGGAAACAGATCAAGGGGTTTGACTATGAAAGTCACCACAAACCTCAACATCCAGTTATGAAATTGAAAAAGCAAAATCGAAAAGATTCCCTTCTTTTTCTCATCCCAAATCCACTCAACCCTTGCGCATGGTCAAAGCAGATCGCATAAATACTCAAGATATAAACATAGTAGGGTTATCGAACACGAGACAATCACTCTCACAATCAGTGTGTGACTTCCTTCCAAATATAAAAATGATCACAAACAAAGTTTAATCCGGACTTCAGCTCATAAGACATACATACAATCACGTAAAGATTTGAACATTGACAGACTACACACTACACGAGGTCAACTTCAACCACTCTCTGCACTCACACCCCTTGCTTTATTCACACAAACACCAATTTTTTCAAACCTCAAAAAAAAAAACACTCAGTCATTTTTAAATGACCATGTAATAAAAGTCCGGGTAAAAACCCAAAGAAACATTTCAACTCACAGGGACTAACGCCTTAGCTTGAATTGTGAGAATGAGTTAGAGTTGAGTCTATCAAACGATAACAGAAGATGATTCTCACATGATTAGGATGAAGTAGTCAGACCTTGAATCAAAGTGACAGAACAAGATCTGTAACACAACACAGAACAATATCCCAAGCTACCATCAAAGGACAACTCATACTTGATTTAAGTAAGAGGCACACACGCCCAGTAAGTCCCTCACCATTCCCCAAGTTGTTTATTATACAAGTAGTTGGTTGAACCCTTATCATTGGTGTGAAGTTTGCTTGGGATGGTCTTATGGTTTTCTTATACATTGAGGTGAAAAAATGGGGGGTCGGTTAACCTTTTCTCCATGTAGGTGAGTTTTGCGGTGGGCCCCTACGGTAAGGGTCGCTCGTAGTAGCACAAGGGGTATAACTGCTCTGAGAAAGCTGATCCGGGGGCCAGACTGCCGACCTTTCCATTGAGAAGAGCAGTAAAGGAGGGGTTTTCCTGTGAGTTGATGAACCGTCCATCTTGCCGGTTGAAGTAGGGAGAAACGAAACAATTCACTTACCTGCTGACGAAGACTCGGTCACGCTATCGATGGGAGCATGCTGGTGGCCGTGGTTGTCGTCCCGTATGAGATGAAAGTGTTGCAGATAGATACTCGGGAGTCCCACGACCACCGGTAATAATCCGGAGCTGCAGTTGGAGGACTAGAAAACGTGTTGCTGCTACAGTCTTCAAAACAACAAACTGTTGTGTATCACTGCGCATCTTGAAGACAGTTCATTGTACACCTACCACACACTACCTATGCATGTGCTGAATAACACTTTGTTGGTGCCTAGCTTATGCCATGCATCAGTGAGATCTTGCGTTGACTAAGTTGATGGGCTTTTGCCAAGCGGCGTGTGGCATGGTGCGTCATTGTTAGTACACTATCATGGTACTTTGAATCCTGCGTTACAACAATGTGATTAAGAAGAAACACTATGGTGTGAGGGAGTGATCTGACGCTGAATAGGAGAGTATCGCTGTGAATTGGAGGGTCGTCAAGAAAGTCAATCAGCCTGTGGTTTAGCTTCTGTTGACCAAGTTGTTGATGTATCCTGACCACCATTGAGGGGCCCTCAGGCGAGTCAAGGAAACAAGGCCCTCTCGCGCGAGTTTGAGAGCACCCTTCTGGTATCTGAGCGACTCAAACTTTCTTCTTTTGCCCTTCTCACTCTAAGTCTAGTCTGTTGGTTCTGAGAGGAAGGCGGCAGGTGGGATTATAACCCGTAGGACCGCAGCAAGACTCTGTGGGGAATCAGCCCACCGATTGCGGGAGCTCTACCGGAACTCAGAAGGAGTTTTGGAGGCTCGGAA
Source organism: Chara braunii (assembly GCA_003427395.1). Lineage (NCBI taxonomy): Eukaryota > Viridiplantae > Streptophyta > Charophyceae > Charales > Characeae > Chara > Chara braunii. The sequence goes on along the minus strand of BFEA01000015.1, from coordinate 4,623,834 downwards.
CTGAGAGGTAAAGATTTCGTTTTCCCTCTATAAACCCAGTTATAACCCATTATTTATATTCCTAACTATGTTTTGACTAATTATACTGATTGCATCCCTACTTTGACTTTCAGTTTGACTTTCAAGATATGATCCAAACTAAGTAATGAAATGTATGCGTAATGTCAGTTTCAGTTTTGTTGTCTGACTCAAAGCAGTTTGTGAGATTGCATATGGGGGAAGGATCGGAGGAAGGTAGTTTTGTTTGTGTCTGACTGGGACAATCAAAGGCTGGGCAAGTCTCTATAAGTTTGGGGAGACCTAGTGCTATGTTTATTTGGGATTGCCTGGAGAACCAGACATGTTCCATAAGTTTAAGTGGTCTGGTTGTTCTGACTTGAGAGGGTTGTCTGTGGATGACTTTTCAGAGACCAAGCATGTTCCATAAGTTTGGGTAACTTGGTCACCTTGTTTACTTTGGGTTTCTTTTAGTTTCTTTTGGTTCTGAACAAGGAGGTCTGAGCATGTTCCATAAGTTCGGGTGACTCAACCTCTCCCTGCTTTGGTATTAAGATAAAAAACCAGGCTGAGGACCAGACATGTTTCATAAGTTTGGGTGGTCTTGGTCCAATGTCATGCACATGCTGAAACCAAAAGGTTATAACTTGACTATACTTTATTACTATCCTACTTATGAACATGCTAGTCAGACAGGGTTTCATAAGCTTGGGTGGTCTGACTATAGTTTATCACCAACTGAAGGGAGTACTAATTAAGAGTAAACTTGTGGTACGAAGGGGCAGACTAAATCTCGAGCTAAAGATGATCGGTTCAGTTATATGCTACATCAAAAGAGTAAGTGCAAATAGTTATATAAAACTGGGATACTTCAACAGTTTAAGACGACTAGGGTGACCTAGTCACATGCCCAAAGAAAAAAAAAATTGTTTTACCCTGTGTTTGTGTATACTCAATGACTGAGCTAGACACGTTCCATAAGTTTGGGTGGTCTAGCTTTACGCTCTATGTAAGCTGGGTATAAAGGGGATAAATCATTGAAAGACTATGAACTACTGTTTGACAAGGTTGACTTTGGGCTGGTGAGAGTACTTATCTTTGTGGTTTGGTCTTGCATGTGGCTGAATGAGGTTACTACTTAGTCTGAGTTTCAGTTTGCTTTAGATACTCGCCACATGCTAGAGCGATAAGAGGTAGTTTCAATTTGGTCTTGTATAAATCTTGGTAAGCCACTTTCTCTACAGGAAGCGCTGCCGAAATTTCTACAAAACCAAGGAGTTAGTCAAATTTTGGCTTTCAAAAGTTCAATAATTTTGGCTTTCAAAAGTTCAGTTTGTCTAAATTATATACACGACTTAGTAAAAATATAGGAAGTCTCCTTTTCTAAAGGGAGTGCTGCCCAAATTTTTGCTAATTCAAGAAGTTAGACAAAATTGGACTTTGGGAAGTCAAAGTTTTTTCTAAATTTTTTAGCTTAACTTTTTGTATAAATATTGGAATAACACTTTCTCTACGGGAAGCGCTACCGAACTTTCTATAAATCTATGGGGTCCGTTGAACTTTGTCCTAAGTCGAACTCAAGTCTGACTTCTTAGTTCCTATCTGAATTAGTATAAATCTGGGAAGTCTACCTTTCTAAAGGAGATGTTCCCCAAATGTTTACTAATTCAGGGAGTTAGACAAAATTTGACTTTCCAAAATTATAGTTTGGTTTTTGTTTTCATATTTGAGTTGTAATAAATTCTGAGAAGACACTTTTCCTACGAGAAACGTTGCCAAATTTTTCTTAGTTTAGAGGAGTTAGACTTAATTTTGATAGGTGGCGACTCTGACAATCCACCCCAAATAAGGGAGATGCTGCCATAGGTCTGCCTTGCGTTGGGCATTGGCTTAGAGGCAGGCCTAGGCTTAGCTTGTAGAAGGGTCTTGGGTGCGAATGTGTTATGGAGTTGTATTCTTCATACACTAATGAATTTAGCTTGCAGATTGGCCTGTCTTGTGTTACAAATCTTCTTGATCGATTGATTTAGGATTTGAGCTAGATTCAGCTTGATTCTACAAGGATCATCTTCCGTTATCACTGATAACAGGTCGGTTGCCGATTCATCGGTCTGCGACTAAACTCCAATTCATCCTCAATACTCAACCTAAAAGGCTTTAGCCCTGGTGTTTTTTATGGTTTTATTAAGGTTTTCACCCAGACTTTTATTGAATGGCCATTTAACAAAGGTAACGAGTATTTAATTACGGAAGGTTGGACAAAGGTTGGGGTTTGCACGACTAAAGCAAGGGGTATGAGTATAAGGAATGATTGAGGTTGACTCCGAGTGTGTGAACTTTTGGTTGACTCTTTGATGTGATTGCAGGTATGTTCTGTGGTTCAAACTTTGAATTTGATTGCCTGCGATCACATACATATATATGGTTGTGAGGAGTCCAACTGTGATTGTGAGAAGTGATCGTCACATACTTATTCCCCAATACATATATATATATATACATATGTATATACTTATGATTGGGTGTTCGCGTGGCCAAAGGGCCCACGCTTAAGGGTTTAATTAAGGTTGAGATTGGGAAAGGGAGGAAACCCTCCTTTGTCTGATGTATGCTTCTTAAAGAGATTTCTTAGTAGGACGTTAGTCCCGGCCTGGATTCTAGGTCCTTGTCCATGACACCCCAACCCATAGACTCTGCATGAAAGGGATCACTCCTCGCGCAAAGCCTGTTTGCCCTGCCCACCCGGACACTCAACCTAAAGGCCGGAGGTGCCGCGGAGGCCGCACGACTGTTCCTTCAGCCGTGGAATATCGTGAAGGGGTAGACCCTCACGATACTTCCAGTTTGACACTTGAGTGTCATAAGCGGTACCAGGATCCACGAAGAACCGTTTGATTATGGGCACTACATAGTACGCCATCATTGCGACTGCTTGTGCATTCATGCATTGCTAGTCGATATGCGAAGGCCCTGTGTCCGCACGGTTTTATACTAAGACCTGCGCGCGTCGTCTATCCGACCTCCGCATCAGAGAGTTATGGGATGACTACTGAAGGGAATAGTAGGATAATGTGCATTGTTTTGTTTGTGTCGTTCTGTATATGCGTGTGTACTTGCGGGTTCTAAATTTTATGTATTTAGAGTGGTGTGCGTGCGGTGTGTGGGAAACGTTCCAGTCGACCGGCGACGGGTCGCGCTTGGGACCTCAGCCCCCCAAAGCGTCGGTTCGCGTGCGGGTCCGATAGAGGCGTAAAAACCACGCGTGCCCCCTATGCTACAGCGAACGAGAAACGCCCTCGACAGGTTTACCTCTGCGATTGCAGTTGATTAACTTTCGTACTTTGGACCAGTAGCTCGGCGGGGATACGCCCACCGAAGGGGATTTGACAGCTCCCGTAAGGTGGAGGTAAGTCTATGCCTCACGTAGGCCCTATCCTGTCCTAGGGGTTCGTGAGAGGTATGGCTGGCGCTCTCGGCCGCAGCGGCTTGCGGAAGCTCCATATATATTCACGACGAGGATTAGACCAACTCCTGTGTGACACGGCTAGGAGGGTCCCGCCCCGCTCGTACGGTGTCGGACCGATGAGCTCGACAACGAACACCGTGAACACCTAGTGGGGGCTCCATCTATTGGTGGGAAGCATCACCTGTTAGAAAATGGGTTGACTCCCACCTTATTGAACTGGCATTGAAATAAATTTTATAAGTCTTGCCGCTTGCCCGACTTCCTATTTTGCACAAAGGACCAACATTACGAGAAGGAGATTGGATTGTGCAAGAAGTATAACCCAACACGAATGAGCTCGATCCACCAAGTACGCCTAGATGATGTGCTGGTGGAGCATTATGCTCTTGGGAAAGAGGGACACCTGGGTGTGAGCAGCAATCCATTTGAGTGGATTGACAAAGATTGACTCCATCCAATCAGGGTGGGAGGGGAAGGATTAGAACAATCGGCATTCTGTTCCGATACCCCGATTTAAGAGTTGCCCCTCGCCCCAATGGAAGTGCAATGAAACCCTACAACGCCATGCAATCCTGAGCCACAAACCCTAAATCTCAACAACTCTCTAAGCTCACTATCAAGGTGACGTGCCGGATGTTGAGAATTAGACAGAACCGGGGGGACATGGTGAACGACTGGTGGCAAAAACATTTCAATACTAGTTGTCATCGCCCCTAAACCCATCCGCTGGTTGTATGAGACCAGATATAAGACTGCAAAGATTGCATAATTTAAGTGGCTGCAACGTGCCTTTGGCTGCCATGGCTTATAGCCAGGGCGATCTGGCTATTTTTCCTATCAGGCCTGTCGGATTTGGTGGTGGTCTGACCACACAGGTCGTGTGCTCATTCAATCCAGTCCAGTCCTGCCCGTTACCATGATTGGTATCAGACCAGTCCAATCCAGTCTAGTCTGTCCGCTGGGGGTATATCCCAACAACAGTCTGTTTTCGATTTTTTTCTTCATTTGCATAGTTTGAAGTACGTCCGCGTTGAGTCTGCGTTGGAGCTGTGATGTCCCTTCCAGCTCCATCCCCATCTCCGCCGTGCTCATCCCTTCATCTTGATCCTGACGGACTGCCATCCCGGTGGGTTCGTCACACTAGTATCAGAGTGGGAACGGTCCCCGCTCCCCCCACCCTTTTCCTCAAGTGTGGAAAAAATGTGTAATCTCACTATCTTTATTTTAGCCAATTTTCAGAGCGAAAACACGAAAAACGGCGGGAAAAGCAGCAGCGCCCAGAGACGTACACGTAGCGAAAAAGGAGAGTACCGTCATGACACATGCTCGCAAACGTCCAGGCCAAGCCCCCCGCGCGCCACGTGCCCACGCTGCCCCGCCGCCCAGCGCCGCTTCGCTCTCGGATTATATATTATCAAGATCTGGGAGTGCAACTGCTAGGGTTTGAACCTGGGCAGCTGTTGCTCACGCGTGTGTGGTTAGTGCTTTAACAGACTAGCCAAAGCTACAATATGAACAAATAACGTGGCTCATTGGTGTTGAAGAGTGTCACACCTACTATTTACCCCCGCTCCCTCCCTCCCGTCAAGGAGCGGCGAGGAACAACCACCACGATAGTAGCGGGTGGGCTGTTACTTGGCCCCCCCCCAACCCCAAGACGTGGTTGTTGCTGCCTGCGCACGTGGCCATCTGCAGGGCCACGTGGCAACTTGTTGAGGGTTTTGAAGACCCCCCTGGCTAGGGGGCTGCACTACAGTGGGATCTCGGTGGCTGGTCAAGATTTCAACACACCCAGATGATTATTATTATTATTTTTTTTCCCCCTACTACTTTAACAGCAGTGAAGACGCCCCTAGCTAGGGGTTTGTGCAACTATGTAATCAGGGTGGTTGATCAAGATCTCAACCAACCCTATATTATTATTTTTTTGCTGCGGTAGTAGACTGCCACCACCTTGAAGGCCAAGATCATGTGGATCCTATTGACCTTGTCTGCTCTTGGCCAACCAAGAGCCTGGTATCACTCCCTACTCACTAATTTACTTTCTCCCAACCTTTTTTTTTCTCTCCACTCCACCCTCTAATCATTTTTTTCTAACTCTACCACTAAATTAATCTCTTACCCTACGCCACTCTCCTCTCTTCTTTTCTCCACTTCTCTCCATTCCTTTTCTACCGCTGTCTCATACCTCTCCCTCTCCACTATCTTCCACCATCTTTTTCTCCCCTCTCCTCCTCACTCACTCACTCACTTCCACCAATTATCTTCTCTTCTCCTCCCCATCTTTCTCATCCTTTTCTCTCTCATTCTGTCACTCTTCCCTCCCCCTTTCTTCCTCCTACTCCAACCCCATCATCCCCCTCATCTACGATCTCAAATTTTCTCTATTTCTTACATATGTTTCACTATTCTCACCTCCCTCCCGCTCATCAGCTGACCGTACTGCTTGCAGTAGTGGCAACATCCATACGGTGTCGCGTTGTCAGCCATCCTTTTGACAATGCCGCAACTTGATTGGTGGCTCCACAGGTCACAACACCAGTTCGTTGTCGTCGCGTTTAACGAGAGAATCAACGCAGAAAGATATAGCGAAGTAAGAAAGGGAGGAAAGGGAACCCGTAATGACGAAGGGGGGAGGGGGAGGGAAGGATAAGAAAGAAAGAAAGACTATAGTTGGTTGGAGGTATATGGTGAGGGAGTGAGAAAGAAGTATAAAAAAGAAGTATAAAAATATTAAAAATAGAATATAAAAAGAAATAAAAAGAAGAAAGGAAAGAAAAGAAAAGAAAAGAAATGCCACTTCCGTTCGTTAATCCGCAGTAAGCTTGCCCGGTGCTGAATGAAGAAACATACGGTTCCACCAATCCACGAAGCGGCGCAGTGGTTAAATCGATATTGAATGATTGGAATGAGTGAGCACATAAGTACTAGTTTAAAGCCAATCATGTAAGTAGGCAGCAAAACCTCTGTTGGTCTCGTGACCAAATGTTTAAAGTGGGAGAGAACATAGAAAGAGGACGAAGAAGAAGAAGAAGAAGAAGAAGAAGAAGAAGAAGAAGAAGAAAGAGAACTTCAAAGATGAAAAGAAGAAGAAGAAGAAGAAAAAGAAGGAGAAGAAGAAGAAGAAGAAGAAGAAGAAGAAGAAGAAGAAAAAAAGAAGAAGAAGATATGCAAGTAATGAGAGAGTAGTCGACAGAAGGAGACGGAGAGTAGCACACATGAGCATCACCCCTCAGCGCAAATCGGAAATTTGATAAATAAAAGTGCGTAAACAAATTTTCGTCGCGGACGTCCCTACGCCGCGCTTTGGCTGCTTTCGCATGCAGCCATCATCAGAGGACTTGTGATGCGCTTAAGGGAATGATAACTTACCGCCATTAAATACTCGAAGACTGTTATCGAAGCCTATCCCACCATCGTGGATCCCGTGTTTAGTCTGCATCTAACGTACTGTAAGTATGAAACCGTATTCCCAAGTGTCATACGGGACTGAATTCCCGAAGTCATCCTTTTCGCACTGAGATGAAACTTGCATGGTTGGACTGCTTGTTGCCAGATCGTCATGTTTGTCATAAAGTGAGAAACGAGCGGGAAAAAGAGGGGAACAAGGATGGTATGAAAAATATGGAAGTAACAGGGTATTGGAAGGCATTGAGAGCAGAATAGTGAGGGACGAGGGGGAAATAAGGAGGGGTGGGATCTGAGTACGAAAGGCGTTGAGAACGTTTTGAGAAGGAAGAATGACAAAAGGAAGGGATAAAAACAAGGAGGAAGAGAGCGGGGAGGAGAAGGGGGGAAGAAAAGGAAAGAGGGGAAGGAGGGGGGGATGTGGAGCCTGTTTGGTGAGTGGCAAGGTAGAAGTGGAGATATTGGAAACGTGTAGCGCCGTCTGCGACGGGTAAGGAAGCAAGGTGGGGGGTAGTAAGGGAAGGGTAGGAGGCACAAGTTGGGAGATAGTAGTAGGAGGAGGTGTCACGTCGGGGTGAGAGCATGACGGGCTGGGAAAAGGACAGAGTCGGATGGAAGAGGATGTCGCAGAGTGGATTTGGGATATGAAAGTAGCCGATTTAAAAACTCGAAGGGAGATTTGGGGAAACCCAGGCACGACACAGGAGATGCTGCAGGTTAGTAGAGATGGCGGGAAGTGAGAGACCGACGGTCGAGACGGAGGGCAGCAAGACTGCGAGGCTTGCGTTCAGAGGATTTTGAGGTACTAGGCAAAGTGGTTGGGGTGGGTTACCGGTTCAAGGAGCAGCTCCCGTTTCTTCCTAGTTCGATCTAAAAAATACTAACCCAAGTATCCCAGCATCCAACCTTGGATGTGGAAAATTTTGTAAGGGCCTTAAAAAATAATCTGTTAGGGAACCCCTTCAGTCTCAGCTTTTTCCTTAGAGCAAGCAAAGCTACCCCCACTCGTCTATGGTCTGAGGAGTGGGAGTAAATCCTATTGAAGTGACATTTAATAATACTTTTTTTCTGGCTCATGGGTCCGTTTGACTAAAAATCTTGCATCGAGAGGATTCGGATTGGATTATCACTCCAGATAAAGTCTTGATTCTTAAAGTCTTGATTCTTGGTGACGGCAATACAGGTTGTGGAGGCGTTCTGGAACTGTTAATCACACAATCGAGAAATTCTCATCCTCCTTCCTTGCCATCCGTTCTTACGAGGGAAAAATTGTCATCGTAGGCTTCTTCGAACGACTTGAGAAGCATAGTGGCCTTCATGTATGCCATCCGTTCTGGAACTGTTAATCACACAATCGAGAAATTCTCATCCTCCTTCCTTGCCATCCGTTCTTACGAGGGAAAAATTGTCATCGTAGGCTTCTTCGAACGACTTGAGAAGCATAGTGGCCTTCATGTATGCTGAGTAGGCATCAGGATAAAAACACTGATATCATTCACTAATCTTAGACCCGTGATATACTTGGAGTGAGATCCCATGGAGCTGAGAAAACAAATCTCACTGTAAGAACACAGTAGGCATGCCAAAGCCGGACTGGAGCATTTTCCCATAGGTATACCTATCTTCTGCTGGATGATCATGCTGGAGACACGGGAAAAGGAATGATTAAGGTCGAATTTCACAAAATCAATCAATTGTTAAAATTTCAGTGATACCCATAATGTTTCCCTGATTCGCTACCAAAGGACGCCTTTTTTCCCCGTCTTTTAACTCTGATATTTTTCTTCTCGATACTGATATAGTAGTGGTAGATCCCGTCTAAAGCCCTGATAATAGATTCGTAAGGACATTCAGTGAACATTTCTTTGATGTCGTAGCTAGCTGATATCAACAAGCCTTTGGTAGTCCTAACTGATCTGTGATCCAAAGATATTATCCTATCCTTCAACATGTTGATTGCCTTAAGATTAAAGTTTGAGGCACGAGGAAGATTCTATAGTAGGAAATTTATTGCCCTCGAGATCAGTTTGCATGCTCGTACGTTAGGTTCTGAGAAGGAAGGAGCGATCGGATGCCATTTGGACACATCTTTATGCTTGGGTATATTGTAGCAGCATCCTAGTCTTCTTGTGGGATTCTAGTGGGCTATTCGACTTGCACTTACGCGGTCATAACTATCTTTACATAGTTCGAGGACACGCTCTTCACTAAGTGATATGGTAAGAAACCCGTTATTCTTCCAATACAGTTTTGCAAGTGCCTCGTAGTAGCGTAGTAGATACTCATGCAACAGGCTAGTGAATCACCGACGTTATGGTCTATAGGGACAATGAACAAGCCATCGACTTTTGTCATCCATTCATCCAGACTTAATGAGAGATTCGTCCATGAATCGCATCCAGATCTTAAACATTGTTTAAGGTCACCAAATGCAGAGGGTCCTACTTCCGGAATCCTAGAAAGTCCTTATCGTAGGGCGTACTTAATCTGTGTGAGGGACGTTTGGGAGGATGGGGAAATAATATTTTTAGAGTTTCCAAGCAACATGGGCAATTTTTGTATCTTAGAGAAGCGGACTTTTACGTGGCCATTACCATTTCTGAAAAAATTGGCAGGGAAGCTACTGCATGTGCAGAACTCGGAAGAAATGGAGGCGGAGACGCGGTGGTTATGGATGCGCTAACCAATACTCCGATTTTTTTACCAAACAAAACGCAGACGAGAAATGATAAAATCTGAGTGGAAGTCAGACTTACACATTTTCCTAATAATCAATTTAGCCACATCTATAAATTTTGACTTTTCGATCTGAGTGCTGAACTGTATTTTAATCACGACTGGTGAGGTATAATTAAATCCAACTTTTTTTTAAAATTATATTTCAAACAAATTATGCAACACAAACTGTGTATGGTTTGATGAAAAAAACTCAATGATATTGAACAACCTTATTAATGCCTTAGCCTCAAATGAATACAACATCGATCACGTAGTAGGAAATTGCAAAAGAGATATCAAAACGACCTTGCATGTAGCACACTGGTTCCGACTCATCCGTATCTGCAAAAAAAATGAAAATACTACCATTACAAATTTTCTGCTTCAGGTATTTCATCAGATACTTAGAGTCCTTATAATCGACGATAGACCATCCGAATAACTTAGTTAGTTTACCTCAAACATCGAGGAAGAATCCTCCGCCACTTGATGCCAGAGTGACATAGTGCGGGTTCTTATCAAGACAATCTTTCAGGTTCTCAGTGATAGAATAACTATGAATTGCATCCTGCTTAATAATCGAGGAACCAACCAAAAAAGACCACTTAATTAGCCGTTGAAGTTGATCTAATTTTCTATGGTAGGCGTTCCTTTCCTTACGACCTTTTCTTCGACATGATTTTTTCTTCTTGCCCATCCTGGTGTTGAGGCATGGGGAGCAGCGAGAGATGAGGGATGATTCTGTTAATCGAAGGTCTGATTCAGAGGGATAGAAAATTGGAATGGCTACGTAAGATTCCCACCCTGTTCGTTCCAACCATCTTTTCAATTTGTGGTTTTTACCCTTTATATTGGAATTCCCCAATCTGACGTGTTCCTTCCATCGGTCCGTAACTCCTCTCACAGTCGAACTATGTAGGTAGCCTTGAACCATTGAGAACTCAGGACATAGATTCAACGTCCTTCACCCGAACATATGTCATGACCACGCTGCACAAAATCTATCCAGCTATCTACGAATTCATAACCCCACTTAATAGCACCAACAACGATCAGCATAAGCACGAAGAATCTTATTAAAACCTCTAGGCCAGAGCACTGGGCACCTTTCATGTTACCTTTTTTCCTATTGACACGGGTAGAGCAGGCCTGTCGCCATAGTCACCCTTTATCCCAAAAGACATCAAGACGGATTTTCCTCTTGCTGATCACCCTGTTCCGTTGAGGAGTTCATCCTCCTCCTCCTCTTCGATGTCACCATAGGCATCTCGCGTGCGGAGCAAGGCGAGTTCATGAACTGCTTGTTTTTTGTTGATGTACTTGATGTTGTCTTTACGGCACATGACCTTGAGATCGGCCTTGTACTCCTTCATCAGCTCCTTCTCCATGTCGGCGAGGTACTGTTTCTTCCTTCCTTACTCACCGAGGCGTCAACAACTTTCTTACCTTCCCGAACTCTGTCGAATCCCCAGGTTGGAGGATCTAGCTGCTGAAAAGAAACCAAAGACTCATCTAGCATGTCCAGCCACAAAGGCGAAGACTTCAGCCAGTCTCCCCGTAGGTCTGCTCGATGAAGGGGTGTTGTTAGTGCCGCCTGTCGCACCAACACCTTGCCCACCAGACATCGTAGCATTGAGAGTTTGTGCGCGGGTTTGCGGTCTAGAAGGGGTTGGAGGTTGGGTAGGATTAGAGGGTGTAGCCGACGCCTTGCGTGTAGTTGGAGGAGAGGGAGGGTGCGGGGGAGGAGGAGAGGGAGGAGGAGGAGGAGGTGGAGGAGGAGGAGGAGGGGGGGAACATGAGTGATTAGAAGCGTCGTCACGGTCAGGTCTAGGACGGGGAGGGGGAGGAGGTGAAGCAACACATCAGGGTGGGTTATAGGAACCATTGGGCCTGTTTTCAACATTGTGATGAAGGGGCGCAGAAAATGGGGTGGGGTGGTTGAATTGTGACGTAGCAGCAGGATGGGTAGGTTGAGCAGGCTGAATCGAAGGATGCGAGGGGGAAGGAGGGGGAGGGGGAGGGGGAGGAGGAGGAGGATGCGGGGGAGGATGAGAGGGAGGAGGGGGATGAGATAAATGAGGAGGAAACGCCAAACCAAATTTTTCGATAGCCATTACCATTCGCTGAAGGATAAACTCCTGGTTGCGCTGAAACGAGTCTTGGTCGAGTTTGAGCATGTTGAAGTTCACGAGGAGCCCTGCGTCCAATGGTCCGATCGACGCATCAGGTAACACTTTCTGTCGGCCGGCATTGGGTTGCAAGGGGGAGCTACCTTGTAGGACCTCCTGTCCTCGTTTTTTTGCCTCACCCTCGCAGATCTTGAGACTTCCATCTTTGGCCTTTTGCTTCTCGTCCACCTTCCTTAACTCGTTATAGGTCTTATACTTTTCTTTTGCCGTGTCTCTTATGAATCCGGCCTCTTCTCCTTTCAACTAAAGGAAATGGAAAAAAACGTTAAAAGTTCTTGTTTGGCTGAACGCTGTCTGGCAGCCGTTCGGTCCATCTTGTTCGACTCTGACAAAACTACGGTAAACTTGACTCCCACCTTTTTTTTTTTTTTTTTTTTAACAAGCCCCTCCAGTGCTAGTGGTGTTGGTAAGAGCGGATACTGCGAACACCTAGGGGGGGCTCCATCTATTGGTGGGGAACATCATTTGCTAGAAAATGGGTTGACTCCCACCTTATTGAACTGGCCTTGGAATAAATTTTATAAGTCGTGCCGCTTGCCTGGCTTCCTATTCTGCACAAAGGACCGACATTACGAGAAGGAGATTGGATTGCGTAAGAAGTATAACCTAACACGAATGAGGTTGATCCACCAAGTACGCCTAGATGGTGTGCTGGTGGAGCATTACGCTCTTGGGAGAGAGGGACAACTAGGAGTGACCAGCAGTCTGTTTGAGTGAATTGACAAGGATCGACTTCATCCAGTCAGGGTGGTAGGGAAAGGATTAGAACAATCGGCATTCCATTCCAATACCCTGATTTAAGAGTTGCCCCTCGCCCCAATGGAAGTGGAATGGAACCCTACAAGGCCATGCAATCCTGAGCCATAAACCCCAAATCTCAACAACTCTCTAAGCTCACTATCAAGGTGACATACCGGATGTTGAGAATTAGACGGAACCGGCGGGACATGGTGAACGACTGGTGGCAAAAACATTTCAATACTAATTGTCATTGCCCCTAAACCCATCCGCTGGTTGTACGAGACCAAATACAAGACTGCAAAGATTACATCCTTTAAGTGGCTGCAACGTGCCTTAAGCTGCCATGGCCTAGAGCCAGGGCTATCTGGCTATTTTGCCTATCAGGCCTGTCGGACTTGGTCGTGGCCTGACCGCACAGGTCGTGTGCTCATTCAATCCTGTCCAATCATCCTGCCCGTTACCATTGTCGGTACCAGGCCAGTCCAATCCACTCTTGTCATTCCGCTAGGGGTATATCATAACAACAGTCTGTTTTCAATCTTTTTCTTCATTTGCATGGTTTGGAGTACGTCCGTGTTGAGTCTGTGTTGGAGTTGTGCTGTCCCTTCCAGCTCATCCCCATCTCTGCCATGCTCATCCCTTCATCTTGATCCCGACGGACCACCATTCTGATGGGTCCGTCACACTGGTATCAGAGTGTGAACGGTCCCCGCTCCCCCCACCCCTTTCCGCAAGTCTGGAAAAAATGTGTAATCTCGCTGTCAGTATTTTAGCCAATTTTCGGAGCAAAAAGACGAGAAACGAGGGAAAAGCCGCAACGCCTAAAGACGTACACGTGGCGAAAAAGGAGAGCACCGTCATGACATGTGCGAGCAAACGTCAAGGCCAAGGTCGTCGCACGTCACGTGCCCATGCTGCCCCACCGCCCCGCCCCGCCCCGCCTCCCTCTCAAATTATATATTACCAAGATCCGGGAGTGCAACTGCTAAGGTTTGAACCTGGCAGCTGCTGCTCACGCGTGTGTGTAGTTAGTGCTTTAACACACTGGCCAAAGCTACAGTATGAACAAATAACGTTGCATGTTGATGTTGAAGAGTGTCACACCAGCTATTTACCCCCGCTCCCTCCCTCCCGTCAAGGAGCGGCGAGGAACAACCACTAGGACAGTAGCGGGTGGGCTGCTAATTGGCCCCTCCTCAACCCCGAGTCGTGGTTGTTGCTGCCTGCGCACGTGACCATCTGCAGTGCCACGTGACATCTTGTTGAGGGTCTGGAAGACCCCCCTGGCTAGGAGGCTGCACTACAGTGGGATCTCGGTGGCTGATCAAACTTTCAGCACACCCAGATTATTATTATTATTATTATTATTATTTTTTCCTACTGCTTCAGCGACAGTTTGGCAGCAGTGAAGACGTCCCTGGCTAGGTGGTTGCGCAATTGTGCAATCAGGGTGATTGATCAAGATCTCAACCAACCCTATATTATTTTATTATTATTTTTCTGCTGCAGTAGTAGACTGCTATCACCTTGAAGGCCAAGATCCTATGGATCCTAATGACCTTGTCTGCTCTTGGTCAACCAAGAGCCTGGTATCACTTCCTACTCACTAATTCACTTTCTCCCAACCCTTTTCTTTCTCTCCACTCCACCCTCTAATCATTTTTTCTAACCGTACCACTAATCTCTCACCCTACGCCACTCTCCTCTCTTCTTTTTTCCACTTCTCTCCATTCCTTTCCTACCGTTGTATCATACCTCTCACTTTCCACTATCTTCCGCCATCTTTTTCTCCCCTCTCCTCCTCACTCAGTCACTCACTCACTTCCACCAATTATCTTCTCTTCTCCTCTCCATCTTTCTCATCCTTTTTTCTCTCATTTTATCACCCTTCCTCCCCCTTCTTCCTCCTACTCCAACCCCATCATCCCCCTCATCTGCCATCTCAAATCTATATTCCTTTCCTCACTTTCGCTATTCTCACCTCTTTTTCACCCCTTTCCTCTCCAATTTTGAATTTTTTTCTTTTTCTTATTTTCTCTTTCTCTTCGATTGACTTTTTCTTTTTTTATTTTTTCTTCCAAAAAATAATTCGAATTATCTTCTCATTTTTTTTTTTTAAATTTATTTATTTAATATTTATTATTTTATAATATTATGAATAAATCCAAATTTTGTTGCAACACCCTGAAATCTGGTTATGACTTAGCCATTCTTGCTTCGGCGCACACTTTGTCCCCTTGGGGGAAACGAAGTGGTGCCAAAAAGTTTCTCTTTTTTGCTTAGTCTTTTTTCAGCAAATTCCGACCCTTTGGGGGTAACGAAGTGTTGGCAAAATATTTTCATTCATTTTCTTTGATGGAACACTTCGATCCTATGGGGGTAACGAAATGCTACCGAAATTTGTGAAAAATTCAAAACTTAGTTTTCTCTTCACTCTCCTCCACCTCCTTATTTTTTATTTATTTATTTATTTTTCTAAAAAAATTGATTTTTGCGATATTTTGAAAGTTAATGTGCTTCTCTTGGCTTTTCCTCTTCTCTTGGCGCGTTTTGACCCCATGGGTGGTGGCCGAAAATTAAAAAAAAGAAAAAATCCTTTTCTCTTCACCCTTGACTTATATATTTTTTAATTTATTATTATTATTATTTTTGTTCTATTTTTATGTCAAAAATTCACTTTCCCTCTCCCCCCCTCTTCCTTCCCCCCTGCATGGTTGTTACTCTTTCACCTTGATTGGATTGCCACTACTCCACCCAATTCCCCTTTAAACTTGGATAGGGTTTTCTTAGGGTTTTTCTAGGGTTTAGGGTTCTCGTAACCCCCTTCCTTTCTTGGCTCCCCCCGTCGGGCACACTGGACCCGAACGGATGCTCTCCCTTCGACCGGCTTAGGGCCACCTTCTCACGCACGACCCACTGGTCACGGGGTGAGCCTACTTATGACTACGCACTTCGCTCCCGTGGTCCCCTCCCTCTTACCGGTGGACCACTTTCCCCATAAACTAGTCCATCTCTTCCCCCACCTCTTTCCCCACCTATCTCTCCACCTCCTGCCATGTCTACCCCCTTCCCTCGACCGTACGCAGATGGGAGTACGCCCAAAAAGCTCGTTCTGACACCATCCACCTCTCAAGCGCCCGTTCAGCTGGCTGCACAGACCCTCGCCCCTAGGGACCTTGAGACCGTCCTTGCGTCCCTTCGTACATTGATGCAGGTACGGCTTGATGCGCTTGCACCCATGCAAATGCAAATCAACGCGCTCACCTTTGACATCTACCGCCTCAAGGGTTCTCTCCCCATTTCCCCCACCGCTCCCATTTTTTTTCCCCTACCGGCTCACAGGCCGGTTCCCTAAGACTCCAAACACAGAGACGTGGTGGTTCCTCCTCCTCCGCAGTCAGACCCAACACTCCCCCTCCATAGTGGTGAGTGTCGCTATCGCCCTGACCACCTCGTCTGTTGCAATATTTTTATCGGCCCCCACCTTCCCAGCCGCTTCGACCATTGCCGTAAGTCCTGCCACCTAGATACCGGTATCTGGCCATGCAGTGTCATCTATCCATACCGGTGTTGCTTCCCAACTTTCTGCACCGGTCACGGCATTACGGCTCAGAGTTAAACCTCTTCTTCCTGTCTTCTTACTCCCACCTCAGGGCAACCTATAGTTTGTCACTTTCCCCCCCACTAGGATACTCTCTCCTACTCCTCCACCTCCAACCCTACGCATCCAACGAGTGGCTTCCTGGTAGGCCACCCTGATGCAGATCCAGGCGGGGATACTCCCCCTGAGATAACATCACCCTTCAAAGACTGCTCAAATTGCCATTTCGTCAAAACGAACATTTTATATTTTATGAACAAAATAAAAACTGCGTTTTTGGCCAAAATCATGTCCAAATTTTTGGCTCCTGGGGGTCCGACGTTCCTAGAACACGGGAGCCCCAGGAGCCAAAAATTGGACCTGATTTGGGCAAAAAAACACAGTTTTGATTTCGTTCAAAAAGTATAAAATGTCCGTTTTGACGAAATGGCGGTTCTCAGGCTTCATCTTCCTTTATTACCCCTTCCACTTCGGTCTTGCAGGCTTGCTTCGTTCGACCGACTCCTCCGCCTCTACCCTCCTACCTCACCTTTAAATCACAGCTAACTGCGGTCGTTGCCTCCACTTTGCTGGACCTTTTGCCACCAAGTTGCTCTCACTTCTACCCCTGCACCGCCCCCGATTTTTGTCGTTGCAGTGCAGGCATCTCAACCTCTCTCCCTCGCAGTTAGCATATTGGTCCCCCCCTCGTGCGTTTGTCGGATATACCCGACTATGATGGTACATTTTGTGTGTCGCATTGGTTGCAGGCAGCTAAGTGCGCACTAGCACTAACACACACTATTCATAAGTTGTGGTGCTCTACGCTCACAACTAAATCGCGAGGTCATGTGTAACCGGCTGAACGCGCTGAACGTGTGTTCACGTTCAAACGCGCGCGTTCATACCCCCGGGGCCGCGTTCAATCACGTTCAAACACGCTGCGCGCCACGTGGCGCGAAAAAATTGAACGCGACCCCGGGGGGCGCGCGCGCGCGTTGCGAAATACGGGGTGGTGGGCCCCGTTCAACAAACCCCGAAAG
>BFEA01000015.1:4594131-4606134 GCA_003427395.1 Chara braunii | reverse complement strand
GAAGACGAACGTCATTTAACAAGAAACACAAAGCCACGTGTTGAAATAACTCGGATTGCGCACGTCCCTTATCCTTTATTTATTTATTTATTTTTTTTTTTTTTTTTGCCCTTTTCGCCTGCGGCATTGGCCCACAACCCCCCCCCAAGCACCACCGCCGCTCCCCACACTGCCCACAACCCTCCCAAGCACCGCCGCCGCTCCCCAGCGCCCCCGACGGGCCTCCCGACGTGGGTGGTGCTCTGCGCGTTCGCGTTCAGAGCGTTCACCCGCGTTCTTTGAACACGCATTCAACTCGTTCAAAAAATGAACGCAGAACCCGCGTTCAACGAACGCGCGGCAACACAGGCGAGGTCACTGCGTGAGAGAGTTATTATACCCATCACATCCATACGAGTGAGGGTCCCACTTTCACGGATTTCACTGTCTTTCTTCAGGACCGCTATGGCGCTTGACACCTTAGATCGGGTCACCCAAACCCGAAGGCTGAGGTCCTCTGCATCGACAGATCTGAAGCGTCACATTCGGGTGTTTGAGGACGCTGCCTTACTTGCACTGAGACGTTCTTGCCGAAAACCATTCTCATCAACTAGTTTCTTGTCATTATCCGAACTGATTACTTATTTAGACAAACAAAAAAGTACCGCTGCATCCACTCCTTCCCCTCCGACTTCCGACACGTCCCGCTATTCGCACAACTCGTGCTTTGCTCGCGACTCGCGAGGATGTTGTGTCTTCTCTCCTGGATTTGAGCATTCTTCAGACTCGTTAAGAGTGACTCATGAGACATGTAAACGTCATTCGCCGTCTCTTCGCTCTGCTCTCAGACCCTGATCGCACCCTCCCTATCATTCTCATTCGCCTCAAGACATCTATGAGGGTGTACCGAGTTTGAGACTCTTGCTCGCAGGGAGATTTCATTCACCCCCATGTGGTTGAGGAAACTCGTCTAGCTATCTCCGCGTCTCGCTCTTCTATCCCCGTTACCCTCAGAGATAACAAGACGCAACGCTTGTTTGATCTGACGCTCCCTGACCTCCACTTCTCACTTACCCTTCAGCTGCCGGATAGTACCCATGCGTCTCACCACTACCATTCCTCCACATAGTACTTCGATGTGTTGGAGATTGGGTATAACTTTATCCTTCACACTCCCTGGTCTTGCAAGTTCCAAGGCACATAGGCCGAATGGGCGACCGAGACGCTCGTTCTCAAAACGAAGTGTGGTCAGACCTATCGAGTCTCCTTCATTGGTACCACGAGCGACACCTCTCTCGACCTACCTCCCAAGACCCTTGTCCTTTCGGGTCTCACCCATAGATTGCCTTCACCACCCCCCGCCAGTTCGCTCACTTCCTGCGTTAGGAGGATGTCACCCTCTACTTAGTGAACGTCATAGATCTTCTTCGCTAAGATGCCCTCTGTCCAGACGTCGAGCTCACCTCCTCAGAGCCAGATCTCAGTGATCATTTCTCCATCTTTGTGACCCCCATCTCTACATCCTCCCCTCGGCCTGCGGATATCCCTTCGACATACAAGGTTCCTATGTCGTCTACTGCAGAGTTCACACATATGTCTCGTGATGACGCAGACGCTGAGGAACTCACGAGGTTCCCGACCGATCTAGAGCGCACCATTTGTGACTTGAGTCGAGAGTACCGCGACTTTTTTTACCTGTATTTCTCGTACCACAGGATCCCTCTAATACGCGGTGTTGAGTATTCTATCCAACTCGTGCTTGACTATTACGTCCACCTTCAGGCACCCTATCGACTCTCGATCCCGGAGGCGAAGGAACTCAAGCGTCAGTTTGAGGAGCTCCTTCGACCGGGTTTTTTTAAACCCAGTAACTCTCCCAGGGGTGGACCCGTCCTCTTCGCACACCA
Source organism: Chara braunii (assembly GCA_003427395.1). NCBI lineage: Eukaryota > Viridiplantae > Streptophyta > Charophyceae > Charales > Characeae > Chara > Chara braunii. Next base: position 4,604,248 of record BFEA01000015.1, on the reverse strand, counting down.
AGTGAATGAAACTCTCTACCTATGTGTTGATTACCGCAACCATAACCGTTATACGATTTAAAACAGTTATCCCATGCCTCGTGCGGATGAGTCGTTTGATTGTATGGCAAGTAACCGCTTCTTTACAAAGATCGATCTTCATAGCAGTTTTCACCAGATACACGTTACAGAAGAGAACCAATCGAAAACTGCCTTTAGATTGTGCTTCAGCCACGACGAGTTCACAATGATGTCATTTGCCCTCACCAACGCACCCTCCACATTCCAGACGACGATGAACGATATCTTTAGGGACGTCCTTGAAGAGTATGTTCTCGCGTACCTGGATGGCATTTTGGTCTGCAGTCGTACCTTAGAAGACCACCTCAGACACCTCTGCGATTGTCAGTGCTTATGAAAGCACGAGTTTTTGGTCAAGCTCAGTAAGTGCCGCTTTGCCCAACGCAAAGTGGACTTCTTAGGACACCATGTATCTGAGCAGGGTCTCCACATGGACGACGTGAAGATCATTGCTATTGCGGAGTGAACTATTCCTATGTTTTGTCTACCTTACGAGTTACTACAGTGACTTCATTCGAGGATACACCAGCTACTCTTACGTCCTTACCTCCACCCTCCTCCGAAAGAACCCGCTATGGTTTTGGACACCCCTCTGTGGGTATGTTTTTCGCGCCTTCAATAAAACGGTGACTTATGTGCCGGTTTTTCGCCTCCCCGATTTCCATCGACCCTTCATAGTCAGCACCGATGCATCAGATTTTACAGTAGGAGTTGTACTTTCTCAGATGTTTCTTACTCCTTCCGATTCCTCTTATTCCCCATGTTCCCCACTTCCCCCCCCCCCTCTTGCTGACACTGCTTCTCGACTGATACCTATCACTCCACCACTTCTCTCCACTAACAGTCCTCTCGTCACTTACTCCCCGACCATTGCAGAGGATGGGACTGTCGAGGATCGTGCTGAGGATTCCCGACCGGTTTCTACTCCCATCAGCTATTGTCTGCCGAGATATTGTACACTGCCGATGGACGTGAGGTTCTCGCTGTAGTTTATGCTACCCGACACCAACGATATTATCTACAGGAGACGTCCTTCACGGTGCGCACAAACACTTTATTGTCCAAACTTTCCTCACAAAGCCTAAACTTTTCCGTCGACAGACAGACTGGTGGCGTGATTTATCCGAGTTAAGTTTCACTACTAAGTATTTCAAGGGTGAAATGAACCGCGTCGTTGATGCCTTGTCCCGCCGTTCTGCCCACAATCAGAAACCCATCCATATTGCTGCCACCTTCGTCATCACCGTTGATCAGTAAGTTATCGATGCATATCACATTCAATAACGCCACTTTGTGGATTATTGCAACATACACGCGACAATGCGGCGTGGCAAGACCGTTCTTTCGTACTCCCTTGCCGGGAACGGTCTCGTGTACTGGCATGATAGATCTGGTCAGCTAGAACCACATATCTGCGTTTCCTCCATTGGACAACTTCGTGTCCAGGCCGTAGCCAAGTTCCATGACCAGGCAACTGCCGGTCATATGGGCTTCCACAAGATGTTGGCTCGTTTTTGCCGCCTATACGTCTGGCGCGAGAACAATGAATTCATCAGGAGCCACATCCATGAGTATCCTACGAACCAGAAGGTGAACAATGCGAACCACCAAACCTTCCGTATGGGTTACTTGAGTCTTTATCCATACATGACGGTCGTTGGCAGTCCATCTCGATAGATTTGATGATCCTCTCCGCCTTCCCACCAAGCGTGGTTATGATACTATCTTAGTCGTTGGTGATTGCTTCACTAAACGTGCACGTTTTGTCTCGTGCCGCTATTGCATTAGCGTTCGTGAGGTCGTCGACATCGTATTTGATGGATTCGTGAAAGATCACGACTTACCTTAGAGCATTATCTACAACCGTGACCCGCGTTTTTCCAGCACTTTATGGCGACACCTACACAAGGTATACGGATCCTAGCTCCGCTTCTCATCGCACCCTCGAACGGATGGTCAGACACCTACACAAGGTCACCAACAAAACTCTCAGGTAATATCCTCCGCAAGTTTATTAGGGATGACCGATATTGAGTCTTATACTTAGCCCACGTGGATATCGCGTACAACCACGCCGTTTCGCTAGCTATGGGGATATCAGCATTCTATTGCGACCTCGACTACCACCTTCCTATACCCGCAGACTTCCTTCGACCTTGTGGTTGCGCAAAGACACTCGTTGTCCTCCGCCCAATGCTTGGATGACACACATGACGACGATTATGAAGCGCGCACACGCGAGTTTAGTCGTCTCCCAGACTTGCATGACCACACGAGCAAACCGATTGCGAATGAAGCACTCATTCAAAGTTGGTGAAGATGAGCTCGTCGATGTCCGTCACTTGCAACTCAAAGCGGATACGCTTTCGCAAGTTCAGGCGTCGCTTCTTCGGTCCATACCGCACACTTCAGGCCGTCGGTTCTGATACTGTCTCTGGTCCGGTCAACTTTCGTGTGGAGTTGTCTGATTACCTTCGACAAACTCGAGTACATCCTTATCGCAGATTGTACAAGCGATTTGTCGGACGTCCTTACGAATGCCCTCCACCTATCATGGTGGACGATCACGAGGAGTTCGTCATTTTCGACATCGTATCTCATCGAGTTGTAGGCGATACCCCTCCACACATTGAGTACCTTGTGGGTTGGAAGGGCTATCCTGATGAGGAGGCTACTTTGGGGCCCCTCGAGCACTTGGAGCACGCTTGGATGTCGGTGCATGCATATGATAGTGCTCATCATGCTGAGACGTCGGCCCCTACTCAACCGATTGACCCTCTTCCTCCTCCTCCTCCGGTTGAGGAGATTGCAGAGGACGAGCCCGCCCTTTGTGAGGTCGTTCTTTAGCAGCAAACGAACACCTTCGCGCATCCACAGCGTACTCGTCGACTGACATTCTTATCACCTTCCTATCTCCTACCACCGACTCACACTATTGTGTACTCCATCATCAGTTTTTTGAGGATGTCTGCGTTTCGCGGCTCTGCTTCGACATCGATTCGACTCCTACTTCATCGATGTTATCGACCACTTTGGCTACTTCAACTACCTTATCGGTTTCAACTACTTTGGACGTGAGTATTTCAAGCCACCACGATACCTTGTGCATTCCCTTGTATGTGTTGCATGGTGTTTCTCACTTAGTTGGGTCTCCCTAAGTTGGACTCTCCCTTGGTATCACATAGGCATTGAGACCGTAGCGTTATCTTGGCTTCCCTGCTCCTGGATCCGACTTCCTCCCAAATCGGTGAGTTGTGTCTATGTTTCTCTCACCCACTAACTTCATCACCCTAGTGCCGGTCATTGCATACCTTCAGTTATGCATATCCCCACCCTATTCTAAACTCCCTTTTCATGGTCGACCCTGCATGGTATCACCTTTTGTCGAGCATTACCCGCCTTGATGGTCTATCTGTTAGGGTCATTGATTTTGTTTCGCTCCTACTCCCTCGCCCTGAGCCTGATAACCTATCCCATCTTTTTGTGTGACTGCTCTTAGGAGTTTTGCTTTTTAGGTTGCATTCACCTCCTCTGAGACCATCCTACTCTTACTGGTTCAACGACACAACACCGTTGCTTTTGCAGAAGCATGTTACGACTCTCACGATCTACAACGGGTCTGAGGATCGTGCAGAGTGCCTCTGGCTGCCCTGGCCTAGAACCGGGGCTATCTGGCTATTTTGTCTGTTCAACCTGTGGGACTAGGCCGTGCCATGACCTCACAGGCCGTGTGCTCATTCAGTCCAGTCCAGCCCCGCCCAATACCATTGTCGGTACCAGTCCAGTCCAAACAGTCCACTGGTGGTATACCCCAACTGTAGTCTGTTTCTGATCTCATTCGTCATTTTCACAGTTTGGAGTACGTGCGTGTTTAGTCTGCATTGGAGCTGCGCTGTCCCTTCCAGCTCCATCTTCATCTCCGCCATCCTCATCCCTTCGTCTTGATCCTGACGGACCACCATCTCGGCGCGTCCGTCACAGTGGCAGATTGATCTGGCACCCTTAATTGGGTGAAGAGGCTATGTTTACCTCCACAAGAGGAATGTTGACTATCCTAGCATCATTCACGATCTATACAATTTCAGCATCTCCAATTGTAATTGAGGGACGCTGGATGCGGTTTCCAGCAGGTGCAGCTCTCCACCAATGGATGGAGTGACCGAGCAGGTTTAGTAGGATGGGCTGCTCGTATCACCCACCCTATTAGATTCTGCAGAGTCTTTACTTAAGAAAAAAAAAAAAAAAAAAAAAAAAGAAGAAGAAGAAGATTGCTCATCGTTGCCGAACTAACAACCGACTCCTTGGCCATACATGCCTTGAACAACAAGGTCGGGCTCTCCCCTGGTGCCAACGGTGCCTACATGCCTAGTATTGCTTACCCCACGTCGAAGAGAGTAGTGACAATTGAGGACATCTTCCAGCAGTGCCCCTCTTCTATCCTGAGTAAGGAGATGGTGGGACCAAATTTCTTCTGTCCCCCCCCCCCTCCCACCCCCCACTATGTTTGGTCAAGGTCTGTGTGTGCTGAGTTTGGTATTTGTTGGAGCCTTGGAGATTACTGTTTTGGACAGCCTCCGAAATCCTGAAAACTGAAAAGAGCGAATTTTGCATGAAAACACACTTTATCCATTTTCTCACTTCTTTTTTTTGCTGTTGGTTTATTAGGTGTGGGACGTTTGAGCAGCCACTTGGGTTGTTCGTTAAAAAAAAAAAATATGGTGTGGGACGTTTGCGATAATGACCCTGAAAAAACACTGAGAATTTAGGGCTCTGTTGATGGCTTCTGGGCTGCAGCTATGATGCAGTGTTCCTAGCCAGAGCCATACCAGCATTGATAGCCGGCCATTGCAGACGGCTCCAATCTATTGGTGGGAACTTGGGAAGCAGCACCTGCTGGAAACTGGGTCCAGCGTCCCTGGGTTCAAAACCAAAAATAGAGGAGTAGCAGACGACAAAAAAGGGTCAATGGCATTTAGATATTATCCTTGATTCTTTTTTTTTTTTTGAAGGTCAATGGCCTTCAGATATTATCCTTGAACTTGGCGGGTCCTGGGATTCCAATGAGATTCACAGGTCTATATTTCAACAGTTTAAGGGTGTACCTGAGCAACACCGATTGGTGCATTCGAGAATCAGCACCACCAGTACTTCCTAGAGTAGTGCCCGTTACTGCGTCACAATTTTTTTTTTTTTGGAAAGCTTGAAAATTTTATTGCAAAAGCCAAATCAGGGAGGCCGGGGACCTCACAATTCAACCCGGAGTTATCCTGGCAGCCTCAGCCAGTTTCGCTTAAGAGCAGCACCCAAGATGTGTAAAGACAGCTCTTGTACTCCATCTGCCCAAGACCGCTTTTGCTGGAAACTGGGTCCAGCGTCCCCCTCTAAACAGGCTTTCCAAAAAATAGCTTGAAGCACAGTAAAAGGAGCTAGCTTCCAAAGGCCTAGCAAAATGCCCCGAGCTTCGTACTAAAAACCAGAGGCCAAGGAACGTTATCAAAGTGACATACAGAACATGGCCCTTACCTGCAAAACTTAACGAGGTACCAAGGGTTAAAGGCCAACCTCCAGTTGTGCAAGGAACCCGTCAAGCTCTTGGAAACAAGCTCAAAACTGAGGGTACACAATAAACCCTTTGTAGCTACAAGTCAGAACACTTCACCAATCTGTAAATCTGTCTCCCACTACGACGGATCTAGTCCCGATCATATATCGTTTCCCGAAAATATAAACGCCGCTTCTTTGAGATTATAGTAGTCATATACTCTAATGAACAAGCAGGATAACAGATTTTGAGCTAGAGAGGAATCTGGAGAGTTCCAGAAAAGGATTCACCTAACGAGCAGATCAAGCAATTTCCACAGTAGGGCCGATGCACTCCCACTGCTGCTGCAGACTCTCCTACTGTCCACAACAGCGCCGCTAGGGAGAGTATAGGCTCGATTGGCACTGTCTCCATTCCTGTGACCAACAGCCCAGACTACTCAACTCAAATAAGGATCACCATATTACATATTCATCTAGAGTCCAAATCACATTGTTCCAACCAGAGCCTCGGGATGACGTATCTCCTGGGTACGAACCAAAGCTTTTTCTGGATCTATGAACATCCATTATCACTGAACCCAAATCGTGAGCAACAAGCCAAAAGACCAGTTACGGAGTCGTAAACAACAGAAATTCAGCAGAGCTCAAATAAACCCGTGAAACTGTGGCCAGGTACTATGCATATGAAGATGGCACAGGTATGTTGCTAAGTTCAAATGACCCAAATGCACTTCAGATACCCTGAGTTTGTAGCTCCTACAATATTGAATACAAAAACAAACAGAGCGAAGTGATCCACCCATAGTGAAGATGGAAACAGCGAAAGACCAACCTTACTTATGATCAAGTGAGAAAATTCACAAGAATATTATTGAGTGCATCTACCCTTAAATCGTACTTTGATGCATTATAAATCCTACAATACTGAAAGTGAGACAACCGGGGCAAAACCATCCAACCACGCTAGAGAGCAGAACGAACGATCCAACCGCAGCGGAGAGGAGAGCCCTGAACGACAGCTCTCAACCAACAGATCTCCCTTTTGAAAACGGTCCAACCACCGTGCACCTGAGAGCAACGAATGGCAGATCCCAATGAAATAAAAGGACCTAATGAACTTATGGGAGTAGAATTCACAAGATGTAACGAATCTTCCCTAGACTAGTGACTAGGTACATGGTAAGTTCTTAGACAGTGAATCACGTTAAAATAAACAAGGAATGATAAACGAAGCCAAAGAGTGATGCACACATCCTCAAGATGAAGAATAGCAAAGAGTATGACTAAGTTAATGCACTCTAACTATTTTGTGCAAGAAAAGGCTTGGATAATGCTCAGCGCCGCCCGTAGAGCTTCAGATCTTCCCGCTCCTACTCGACAACTGTCTTCAAAGAAGCACAGTCTTCATTCTTCGTTGGGGAGCACCGGACGGGTCCAGGCGAGGTAGGGGCATGAGAGCCCGGCGAGGTAGGTTTAGGGAGGGGAAAAGAAATCAAACCTCCTCCCCATCCCTTATCTTACTTTCTCATGAGGCTGACGGCTGCTTCCTGCCGCCGGATCTTCTCCGGGGGGAACGTAGTACATTGCATACCACGCGGAAGTAAGAGCTCGCAAACGGCTGAAAAATCTCTCAAAATCCTTGCGAAACTCACGCGACCCTGGGGACTAAGCCCAGCGCCTTCTTGGCACCTATCTCCTCGGGGATGACGAAGACGAAGAAGTTCCGTTTGAGATTAGCGCTAGCTTTAGCGCACCTAGTCGCCGCTCGGTCGCGGCCCGTCCCGTCGACACTAACACACCTATAGTCCGGGTTTCCTTTTGCCCCTAACCATTTCTGGATCAGAACCTGAGCACTGTAAGAGAACCAGTGGAAAGATGCCCTAAGAAGAAGATTGACCACCAACTATCGGGGAAAAGAATCGCACAGTAGCCTTCCAGCACTTGTGCATGAAAACTCTCATCAGTTAAATTCACTAAGGATTCAGATGGATCTAGTCGCCACATCAACTGATCTGCCTCAGGAATCCAGAAAAGTTCATCAACTCTAGCAATTTACCAGATGAGTAATGTGAACAGCACTCCCACCGCCGTCGCGAGCTCTCCCACTGCTCCCTCTGGCGCTGCTGTCAACTTCCATGTAAACGAGCCTGTCTCCTTGGTAATATGGACAGCACTCCCACCGCCGTCGCGAGCTCTCCCACTGCTCCCTCTGGTGCTGCTGTCAACTTCCATGTAAAGGAGCCCAGTCTCGCATGGGCATGCCCTGCCAACGAATGAAATCCATCTTCAAAGCTCCTGGCAGACTTCCCCGGCTGACAGCCTCTCCCTGCCCCAGGATCTTCTCAAGGGGAAACGCAGTACTAGACATACCACGCGGGAGCAGAGTTACTTCGAAGGATTTCCCCTCAGCTCGTCCATAACTCACGCGCCGGCGGCTTCTCGCGGCTAACTCCCGAGGTGTTAACCTCGGCATTTTCGATAGCATCGTTGCCTCCTCTGCGTCAGCTCTGCCTTAGCGCATATAAGCGCGCTAAGGTACCGCCAACCGACGCGGCCGTCGTCCGCCGGAGGGTCGGCGTCACAATTTTAGGAAACGTACGGGCAACTACAGCAGCGCCCAAATTCATCCGACTAGAAACGTTTGTACTCTATTCTTTTCCCGCGGCCGATAGCTCGGCCAAGTACTGGTGTTTAAACCCCCAGTACCCAGACCCGTTGGGAGCAAGCGGGGATTGGCGCTACCGGACCGAAATGGCTGGTGGTGCCAGCCAAAATGAGGCCCGTGCAGGTTCAATTTCTTTTGGCTCGCAGGGCGATTTAGGCTCGGCATCGGTAGCTGAGAAAGGTACTTGTTGTCCTGCATGATTTCTCCTCAAGGAAAGTGCACTCCAGGGGCCAAGTCCCACTAGCAGTGTTGAATTTCCTCAACACCCTGTGGAGATGTGCTGTTGAGGAAACTCAAATCGATTTTCTGCACATCTCCACAAACACATCCAGGTTCGGGCATTGAGGAAACTCAACGCTGCTAGTGGGGCTTGGCCCCAGGTACCTACGTCACATCCATACCGCTCTCCCCAATAGGTCAATTGCTGAAGGTCCGACCATTCAGAGGTCCAAAACTGCCATGGCCCACAGGCCCCATAGCAAGATTTGTACTCCGGTCAAATTATTGGCGACGCTTCCAAGCCTGCCCCTGGTATTCTCACAACCTCGTCCGCAGGCCCCCATTTCGTTCATTAGCTTGCTTTCTCCTCCTCACACTGCTCTCCCAGGTTGTCATAGGTGAGACTCTCCCCTGTAGATGACACTCCGCCACTGCCATTTAGTCCATGGTATGCTGGGAGTGTAGGCCACCATTTGGCAGATGGAAATTGAAATGGCACTGACAATGTGGCCCCCATTTCGTTCATTAGCTTGCTTTCTCCTCCTCACACTGCTCTCCCAGGTTGTCATAGGTGAGACTCTCCCCTGTAGATGCCACTCCTCCACTGCCATTTAGTCCATGGTATGCTGGGAGTGTAGGCCACCATTTGGCAGATGGAAATTGAAATGGCACTGACAATGTGTACACTCGCCGTCCACTAATGAGATCTTCTGTTATGAGCAGAATCAGCAGATGGAAATTCTTGTTAATCTCATCATTACGGGGTCTTGCCCGTTGCTCCGTTCATTTTCCCTTACGAAGGCCGGGGGCGGAGGTTGGGGGGGGGGGGGGGATATGTGTGTCTGTTTAATTTAATTTCCCCCCGCCCTGCACCCCTGCCGCAAAAATGACAATTTTTCTTTTGTTTTTTCTTTTTTGACAAGAAAACTCAGCTCATTTGATTAATGACACATTTTCTACAATCTTCCCCTCTCCCCCCCCCTCTACAACCTAGTGGTTTCAAATTGGAAAGAAAAGAGAAACAAACAACAACAACAACAACAACAACAACGACAATCTTAGACTAGCGGTTTGGTCATCAACGAAGGGGAAAGAAGTAAGGTGTGATGTCCGCATTTGGAAATGCGCATTGTGGTATAAAGTTGTGGGTTCAAAACCCCGCAGCCTTGCGCATGGACACTGGCAGGGCATTAGATTGACGCACGGCTGGACACACACTCCTTTGGGCTGATGCATGGTACTATTATAGACACTGCCTGCGCACCACCCAAGGGTTGTTCATGATGTTGTATGTTGGTTCTGGGTTTCGCAGGGGTTGCTTGGGGGTGTTGGTCTTCGGGTGTTCTGTTGATCTCCCCAGTCTGGCATATCACATGTTCGTGCCATTTCCGATAGTCATTCATATGGTAGAGTCATTCAATTACATGTTACAAGGTCACGGGTTCGAGCTCGGTTCGGACCTTGGGGGGGGTCCTTGTCCAGCTTGCCCCGTTCTCTCTTCAATATACACACATGATGCTGGCTGTACATTTCTCGATACATAGATTCACAGAGCACACCCAGCCTTCGGGCATACACATAGCCTGCGAACTATACATGCCCTTTTTTTTTTTTTTTTTTTTTTTTTTT
>BFEA01000015.1:4579632-4593796 GCA_003427395.1 Chara braunii | reverse complement strand
TTTTTTTTTGAAAAAGGGCCCAGTGACCAAGGCTGATATTACCAATAAGAAAACTGAGGCTGGGGTCCTCACAGTCTACCCGGAGTGACCGAACCGAACTTGCTGAGAACCGGGCTCACTGTCCCTCATATGATGATGATGATAGTAATGATGATGATGATGATGATTATGATGAACTCCTGCTGATTCTATGTGAAATGTGAGATAATCATACTAATGATGATGATGCTAATGATGATGATGATTAGTGTATATAAAAATATAGAAGACTATGCTATATCAGCAATTCTGGCCTCCTAATTCTAGAACAACTCCTAGCCCGCCCTATACCAGGACGTTGCAACTCAGAGACAATACCAACCTAACCAACGTCAAACATAGCCGACCTCTTCTCGCCACCTAGACCATCCCCTGCCCCATAGGTTGTCAAGGCAGCCCCCCCCAGTTCGCCACTGGATTGCCTTCCTCCCTCAGCAAACCCCAGATCTCTCTACAAGGCCTCACACTCCTGCCACTTGCAGGTTACAGGGCCACGCCCCAGCTCCGCCCAGCGTCGTTCTGGCATCGGCAAACCAGGGGCACAGAACAAAGCAACTCTGTAGATATCAGTCCAGGTTCGACCATCTCTGAAATCCTATATCCCGAATGAGGAAGAAGGCCAGATGCTGCCAAAAAATCCAGAATATGGGATTCGTTTTTTTAGCAAACCTAGTCATCCCTTATACCAAACAAACAACCCCAGAGACAATACTTTCCTAACCAATGCCAGTCACATCTGATGTGATCTTGCTACCAAGACTATACCCGGCCCTTTAGGTTGTCAAGGCTGACCCCCCCCAGTTCGCCACTGGATTGCCTTCCTCCCTCGACTAATCCCTAGATCTCTCTACCAGATCGCCACTAGATTGCCTTCCTCCCTCGACTAATCCCTAGATCTCTCTACCAGGCCTCACGCTCCTGCTACCAACAGGTCACAGGGCTAACGCCCCAGCACCGGCCAGCGTCGTTCTAACATCGGCAAACCAAGAGCCCAAAACGCATTGGCTTTGCAGACATCTATCAGGATTCGACCATCTCTAAAACCATGTATTTTATATAAAAGGAAAACCAGATATCGCCTATATTACAAAAAACAGGTAAGCTTGATATAGCATAATTTGTGTTTACACGTAAGGTTAGTCTCCTCCCTCCCCTCCTTTCCATCCTGTCCCAACGCTGCCTCCGCCGAAACGGATTACCAAGATTGCAGGCAACCCATCACCGCCCCAACTTGGGACAGTCCCACCTTCCCCACCCTTATCCCACAAAGGCATACAGTTCCCTCCCAAAGTATGCCTCTGCCCACCTTTTACCCTAATCTGCCTTCGCTGGTATGAGTACCCCCACCCCAACCCCGGAATAAGGCAACCCACTAATTTTGTTCGCACCCCCTCCAGGGCTTCACCTCCCTCCTTGTGTCGCCCCTGCAGAGCGAAGCTCTCCCCTGTTAACCCATCTTCCCATCCATCAGAAATAAACGTCGATACTTAGAGAGGAGAATATAGATACAAGGAACACAACTGGCATTTCGAACCAAAGAAAAATACGCCAGAGAATTTTTGAGTAATTTTCGAAAATGAGGATTCTACAATGGAATTGGATAAGAGTCAGGTTATGGAAGCAAATGCAACAAAGATAAAACATGGAAAGTGATACAGATTGTAGATTCAGAGATTCTAAATTTAGGAATTTAGGTAGACTAAGATGAATGACTTTAGAATTTTAATTATTTATATATTTAGGTATTTGAAAAATACCTCAAGGTCAAATTCAGTTTAAGAAAGATTAAGGAAATAAGGATTATCCATGTTTCAGAATATTAATAAAATATTATTAAGATGTTATTCAGTTGATGATAAGATTGATTTTCAGATTGATATATAGGATGATGATCAGGATGATGACTAGATGATAATTAACAAAAAAATGAAAGCTACACTCCCCCTTCCCCCCTTCACTCCAGACAATCTCTAATCGCAACCCTCTCTTACTGCTCCACCCCCTCTCTACCCCCTGCCGCCCCTCCTTCTCCTTTTCCCGATTTCTCTTACACCCATCCCCCCTCCACTTCCTCTCGTCATCACAACTCTTCTCCCTTCTCACACACATGAAAAGGAGAGCGGCGCATCAGAAAAGTAAGTAGAGCCGACCAATGAGTCAAGAGAGTCGGAAGGGAATGACGACAGAGAACGGGAGAGAAAGAAAAAGGAGGCCGGAGGGGAAGGAGGACGAGGGAGAGATAGCGAATGAAGGGGGGAGAAGAAATGTACCCTTCCATAGAAAACAAAAATAAAAGATTGGAAAAATCATGAAAATACAAGCAGAGGAGAAAAAAATATAGAAAACGTGAGACATACTCCCCCCCCATGCTGGTTTTCCGGAAAAAAAACACTAAACGCTAATTTCTCCCCCTTCCCCCACAAATCTCCCTCCACTTTCACCCATTGTCCTCACACTCCTTCCTTCCTCATATCTACGACCCTTCCACACTCATCCCTCCTCCAATTCCACTCATCATAGCCCCACTTCTGCCGTCTCTTTCCCTAAAAGGGGGAGAGCTGAGCGCAGAGCATTAGACAACGAACAAGAGACGAGGAATGGATGAAGAGAGTAGGCAGAGAAAGAGGAGAGGAGGAAGGGAGAGGAGGAGAGAGGAGAAGAAAGAAGTAGGAGCGATCTGAGGAGGAGAGTAGAGTTGCTCACGTCAGATGATGATGACGATGATGATGATGATGATGATGATGATGATGATGATAATGGTGATGGTTGCTGATAATGAAGTTGATGATGTAGCTTGTTGACGGGAATACAAATGATACTCCACTGTAGATGCAGCTTGGATGGAGTAGGTAGGGCAACAAACAACTGGCGACTAAGACGCGAGTTGAAACCTCCCATGATGAAGCTTGACGTTTCTCGGACTCCATACTCGAGTACCTCCCACTCACTATCCCCCGACAATCCTCCTTCCACCCCCCGAGACACACTCTACTCTTCTCCTTCTCACGACGAGCCGACCTCCTGACCTTGATGTGATGTGTATTACAATGATGTAATGAGTATTCACTGGAAATCAGGTCCAGCGTCCCTATACCGTGGTGCGTAACTATGTCAGAGACTGTCTGTATGTGTGCTATACATGGCCTACGGGCTGCATACACAAGTTTCCACACATTATGTTGTCTGTACATCTCGATACATAGATTCACAGAGCATACACACCCTTCGGGTACACACATAGTTTGCGAACTACACAACTATCAGACTGGGGGGTCTAGTCACTTGGTGGGGTCTAGTATCTGCAGTAGGTTCAGGTAAGGGGTTCCTACCGACATTCAGATAGAACTGTCTGGTGGCTATATAAGGCTTAGACCCTAGGGTAAGGGTAGGGATATAAGTCGCTCATGCTAGTCCGAGGTCGCCTGGCCTTGGGTAAGCTAGGGGAAGGACGGTAAGACTGCTTCAGTGGGTGCTACCTGTCTGAACCTAGGGTTTTGAGTCTCTTGGGACCTGTAGTAGATTGTCTGGGCCTGGCGTCCGAAGTTCCTGTTCGACAACGCTCGTCCGATTCCGCTTCCACCAGGGTTGGGCAACCTATCAGCCCTAGTGCCTATCACTGCTGTTCGGTCCAAGTTGCCTGCCCATTGGTAGGGTAATGGTCCTGAGTGCTGGTCACACTGAGGTAGGATAGTGGGATAGGGGGTGCGCTAGGAGTATTGACGTGAGGATGGGATGGGAAGTGGTCTCATATTCCAGAACACCCACGACCCAATGCTCTAGGTGATCATTGTGCACTTAGTGACTGACCTCTACAACACCATGGACTTTTTATAAAACAAAGAAAGAAAAAAGAAAAAAGAAAAAGGGCCATCAATAACTAGGGGACAGTTTTACAGCCGCGCGGTGAGACATCGGCGCTAGACCACGTCGCGTCACGGGTTGACGTGCAATTGTGGTCTGATCCCTGGCAAAGGGGTTCCACTTAGGACTCCATAGCCTGTCTCTTATACACATCTAGATGTGTATAAGAGACAGCTACAACACCATGGACTTTTTATAAAACAAAGAAAGAAAAAAGAAAAAAGAAAAAGGGCCATCAATAACTAGGGGACAGTTTTACAGCCGCGCGGTGAGACATCGGCGCTAGACCACGTCGCGTCACGGGTTGACGTGCAATTGTGGTCTGATCCCTGGCAAAGGGGTTCCACTTAGGACTCCATAGCTGCTGCATTTTCGCCACGTGGCAATATCGGCTAACACCAAGTGGGGTCAAAGTGGAGTAAGGATTTGACGATTACCAAAGTGTGTGAAACGGCCTAACGGACGGAGAAGAGACATGTCAACGGCGACTCTTCGATCAAATTCAACGGTGAACAAGAGGGAGGGGGGCGAAGGCGGACAGGAATCAGAGGTGGTGGAGGCAGGAAGGGAGAGCATCCGGAAGACAGAAAATCAAAAGGAATGACGGGGGCAACAGTGGAGAAAATCCCCCAGAGGACGAAAACTCAAAATGGAGAGTGTAGAGCCTTTGACGTCACCAAAGGGTGTGAAAGGGCTTGACGAACGGAGAAGAGACAGGTCAACGACGACCATTAGATCGAGTTCAACGACAAACAAGAGGGAGGGGGGGCGAAGGAGGACATGAAGGAGAGGTGGTGAAGATAGGAAGGGAGAGCATCCACAAGACAGAAAAACGAAGGGAACAACGGAAACAACAACGGAGATAAACCCCCAGAAGACGAAGACTCAAAATAGAGAGCGCATTAGGAAAAGAGTTCGGGACGACAAAAGGAAACAGACGCTGGAAGAGAGAGGGAGGAGGGGTGAAGGAAGACAGGAAGAGACGAAGAGAACGACGGGCGAGGGACGACAAGAAGGAGAGGTATAAGTGCACTGCGGGACATCCAGAAGACAGAAAGACGAAGAGAACGACGAAGAGCAGGTGTGTGTCCGCCACACCCTCCCACATCCACATCCCCTCCCCACCTTCCAAGAAAAGGAAATCCCCTCCCCACCTTCCACTGAGTCAGCAAAAAAAATAAAAAGTGATAATCACAGACACCAGGGAACGAAAATCATTAGGTGACAATGGTCATGGGATATGGAAAGGCCAGAGGAGTGAGCTCCCTGATTTTTTTCCAAGGCGCTATGAGGCACACCATGCGTAGACAATTACCCTGCACGCCCTATGAACGACCAACGAATCGAAAATTGCCTCCGTCCCAAACGCCTCGGCTCCGCCCTGGAAGCAATACAGTCATACTTGAGAGTACCGGCCAGACTGCCCATAAGAAAAACATTGACGGGAGAACCTGGACAGAGTCTGGGGCGATGGCAAATGAAAGGATTCCCCCTCAACATGACCAAGATATGGGAGCAGAAGAGAATAGGGTGGACGGAGCCCCTCGACAAGAACAAGAGGGAGCAACAAAGATAAAAGGGGGGGTAAGTGGAGATGAGGGGGATAGAAGTGGAGATGAAGGATCGGGAAGAGGATGAGATGTTGATTGAAGAAGAGAAAAAAAAGGAAGCAGGCAAACAAGGGGAAATATGGGGGGGAAGAAAGAGACATAGCCAAAAGAGGAAGTGAAACCCTCATGGGCACAGCGGGTGAGGGCCACAATGCAGGAGAAGACCCTGTAATGCTCCGCAGCGGATCCACAACAAGGAATGAAAGACGACCTGAGAGTGTCTTTAAAGAACCTCTCCTCGGCAAGGGCATACTTCCTCACCCTCTTCCTCCTCCCCTCGGAAAGGCAAGTGGTGGACCAGGGAGGACGAAAGACTATGATGAAAACATTGGGAAGCTGGACGAAAGGGACCGAGCATATATAAAACATGCTAGCAATTGGGTGTTCCAGGGAGATGTTACACAAAACTCACTAAACGATAAGATAAGGTGGATATGCAGAAGACTGGAGGAAATGAAGGGCAGCCAGGAGGCAGTCCAATATTTTTTTTTTATACAACCTTTATCATCGACCGTCTTCACGATCTTGAGCCTATTCACACAGGACAAACAACGGATGGACGAATGGAGAAGGCTTCAATGAGAGAGGTCAGAGGTACGCATATATCCACGGCAGCCAAAAAAACTCACCCCGGAGGAAGAAAAAGAACAAATGATGAAGGATTACTTTTGGGTTGAACTGAGGCACATCCCGGTGGAACTACAAGCCACATTCATACACGACCTGACACAACAATACACGATAGTGAACTTCATTGACCCACTACCGTCATATGTGGCAAAAAGGGATGACTATGTGATGTTAGCCCTGGATCTTCCTAGGGACCAACCCTTTTCCATCGATGATATCATCCCATTTAAGATGGGAGGGAAAATCCACGCTGCATACAAATTTAAACCCTGGTGCTTAAAGTGCAGAGCGTACGGCCACCTGTGCACAAAATCTGCATGTCCCCTGCACCCGAATAACAATTGATAAACAGCACGAAGGCTACAACGTGATCCTCACAGATTGAACAGATGGTACACAGTCACCCTGGGACATGATGGCTGGGTATATCTGGAGGAGCTGGATTCAAAAGGACAGGCCAAGAGATGGACCTGGGTGGGTAGAGGAGACCAATGCAGGGTCACCAAGCCACCGATTGATTGGATGTCCCGACAGGGAACAACCGACAACAAACCAGGGGGTAGACCAAGTCACACAACAAACCCCTCAGGAGCACAGGAACAAGTCCCCCGGCCGGTAGCAACTGCACCCCCCCAAAAGGTTAATCAGCCTGGACAGACACATTTACAACAAAGCAACGCACAAAAGAAATAGAAGCAATTAGCGAAGGGATCGGCAACAGGAGACTACCTGCCAACAGGGGACCGACTGAATGACCAAAAAAAGGGGAGGGGGGTGGGGGGGGGGGCAAAAGATGGCAAGAATGAAAGAGGAAGGTACCAGAACGGACGGACACGGGTGACAGAATCGGCTCTCACCAAAATAAGGACGTTTTTTAGATGGCTTTCGGAATGATCCCGATGGAAGTAGAAGTTATCCCGGGCAAAAAATGGCAAGAATGAAATGGAAGATGCTGTAGAAGCAGGAGGGGAACATACCTCACAAGATAACACAACTTAGAACATAATAAACAACAACCAAGGAGATAGATTGAAGTTGTTGGCAGAATGACTGATGGACAACCTTCAGATAAAGTATCAGGGCAGAAACGAAGAATTTTGGGATGGCACGTACATGGCTTTAATCTCGCTTCTTGAAAATAGTGAGAGTCTTCAACTTGCCCAGTTGAATGGCCTGCCAGAAGAAATAAACGACCCAGAAACCTGCCAAGAACTCCTCACCATCGTTCTCAACCGCTTCCAGCCACCCGGGAGCGACACTACCAAGGAAGGGAAGAATGACAATCTGGACATTGACCCTTCACCCAAAAATAATGGAGATCTCCACACGGCCCGGTCGGAAGAACCCACCCCGAAAGGGCCTAAACAACATGAAGAGGTTATAATAGTGAAAACGAACGAGGAGCAAGGGGAGAGAGAAAATCAGAAGACGGGGGACGAAGGAGAGAAGGAATGTTAGGAGACAGAGGAGGTGGTAGGGGATGGAACAGACAACAGGGAAGGAGGGGAGAAAGAAAGGTTGGAAATTGGAAAAAGAACGGCGAGAGAGGGCGTAGAGAGACAGAAGGCGGAAGGGGAACAGGAGGAAGAAGAGAGGAACGGGAAGGACGAAGAAGGCATGTGCCTTGCACTGGCCGCCTGGCAATCGGAAGTGGCCACACAGCAAGAACCGAGAAAGATGCAGAGCCTGACCACCCCCCCTAACCCCCCCAACCCCCCAAACTTGGACCTTACAAGCAAACGCCAAAAAAATCGTCATTTGCTCGATAAAGGGGGGACGGCGAACACGCCACTGGATAAAGGTTTGCTCCTGATACCGGTCAGACGCAGGGACGATTCATGGGAACTAGGCCTCTCAATACCATTAGGGGCGACTCACAGGGAAATCACCATGAAAGGTCGATCGACGTTCCTCCTCTCCCTCACAGCATGGGGAGGTGGTCCAACACTCATGAAGTCAGATATAGCCCAACTGACCCAAGACCGCCTTCCGTCGGGTGCCTCCTCCTCCCTGCTGATCTCGTATGGCGAGCACAGACTGTCTACCAAAGATGTATACTTGAGATATATGTAGGCAAGGGTGGTGGGTATCCGCTGGTTCAACCAAGAGACGCTGATGGATTTGGAACTACTCAAGATTAAGGCCTGTGACCCCTGGTCTTAAGTAGATATCGAAACCTTCCTAACAACATTGCTGACACATGGCACTCTCCAGGCGGGGGGCCCACTGGACAAAAAACCATGGTTGTCATTCTAAAAAAAAAAAAAAGAGGAATGACAAATAAACAACCAGCTCTCAGGAATAATTAAGGTAAGGAATGCAAGGCATGAATGTAATAGACGCGCTGTATAACAAAGATAAACAATTGACGCTCAACAAAAGGGCAGATGACCTAGATCTGAGCTCGCTAAACGTCAACGGACTGGCATCAGCAAAACACACTAAACAACGAACGATTATGGAACTCCTGAGAGGGGTGGAAGGAAGAAGCTGGCCCGATGTCATATGCTTACAGGAAACCCACCTAGCAGACAGCCCTGAGCATAACCATGTGCACAAAGAGCTCTGGCCATACCAGGCCTACCGCGCCTACGCCCCAAAACCAGGCGGTGGAGGAGTGGCTGTTTGGCTCCCCTCGGGGTCGAGGGTGGAACCACTCCACTAGGAGGTAGACCAGGAAGATGGGAAATGGGTGTATATCCTCACGATGTTGGAAATAAAGGTGGTTAGCATCCTAAACGTCTATGGCCCGAACGACCCTAGGGAACGACAACGCTTCTTTGAAGGACTTAAAATAAAACTGGCGGTGGGCATACCGATAATAATGGTAGGAAATTTCAGCTTTGGATCGATGGTTAGATAGATGGAAAATTTCATTCCCTTGCTCCTTCTACGTAGAGAGTGACGAAGAGACCATAGCTGATCTAACACAAACTATCCATCTTATAGACACATAAAGGCAAGCATTCCCTACCCGGCGTAAGTTCATCTGCTTTAAAAAAAAAAACAGGCAGAGAAAGTATCTAAATCACGCATTGATCTAATTCTAATCTCTGAGGAATTGCAAGGAGCTCTGCAAATGGCAGAAATCTTTCCCTGCAGCCCCCACCCGGAGCTGGACCATGCAATGTGTCTGACCATATTCTCATTCCGAAAAAAGTTAGATCAAGGGAGGAGATTTTGGGAACTTAACACATCTTTGCTGACCATAGACCGCTTTAGGACCTATTTGAAAGAAGTCTGGGCCTATTGGCGCCAACAAAAGGAACTGATCCAGGATGGCATATTATGGTTCAACAACGGCCTGACATTCCTAGGCCGCAAGTGCAATGAATACTAAAAACTGCTCGCAGCTCGACACAACACAGAAGAAATGGACCTTCAACATAGATTACAGGATCTCTAACAATAAGAATATGATATGAGTAGCAACATAAGGTAAAAAAAACTAGCCAACGAAATACAAGCATTAGAGGTCCGGATCCTAGAACGAATGGAACACCGATGACGGGGCATAAGGATCCGGGACAAACTTCACAAGCAAAATATGGAAGGAGTCATGGATACAAGATTTTTCACAATGGTGAGGACTAAACTTGGGAGATCGGCTATAGAAGCCCTGGAGGATCCGAATGCCCACCAAGGCCCGCTGTTAACATCAACAGCAGCCTGCACAAAAATAGCAAGAGATTTCTATCAAAACCTCTTCACATCAGAGTGTAGAGAGGTGCAAAGGCTGAAGGAAATCGATGAGTTTCTGCTCCTCCCCACCAAAACACTGACGGAACAACAAAAATAGTTGCTAGAGAAGTCTCTCACAAAGGGAGAAGTATGGACAACACTGATGCTTATGGAGGAGGAAAAAACCTCGGGCATAGATGGTCTACCCAAAAAATTATAAGAGGTGATGTGGGAAGACATCTCACATGACTTAATGGACTACTATAAAGCGATATGGGGGGTAGGTCAGACAAGAGAATTTGTAGGCCAAGAGGTTATAACACTCATATACAAGAAAGAAGCAAGGACTAATATAAGGAACTATAGACCAATCACAATCCTTACAGTGGTCTACAAGATGGTGGCTAAGGCACTGACAAATCGACTGACCAAGGTAATAAACGACATTATACACCCAAACCAGACGGGAGTCATCAAGAGCAGGGACATCTAGGATAATATCATGTTAGTCAATGAGGTGATTAAACTAGCAAGACAATCTAAACGGAATGTTGCGATCATCTTAATTGATTTTGAGAAAGCCTACGACCACGTGGACTGGATATTCGTAGATAAATGTCCGAAAAACTTAATTCCGGACCCAGTTTCAGACGATGGGTGCAAATCCTTCATAAAAACGCAACAACTAGAGTCATGGTCAATGGTAACCCGGCGCCACCAATCAACCTGCAAAGATCCGTAAGACAAGGTGAACCATTAGCCCCATTCTTTTTCGTAATAATCATGGAAGCGCTTGCAACAAACATGAGAACTCACAAAGCCATGATCCAAATAATACAACTATCCTCGATTCCAAAAGAAGCTATCCCGGTTTGCTCTATGTTTGCAAACGACCTGACCCTGATGGTGGATGCAACCCGGGAATCAATGAAAGAAATCCATAATATGATGGATCGCTTATGTTCCCTATCTGATATGAAATTCAATTAAGGAAACAAGACATTGGGATGGTGCATTCATCATCAGGGTGTAAGACCCCTGGAACAACCAAAGGTTAGGTGGCTACCTCAAGAGACCCCGATCAGACTCCTCGGAGTTTCCTTGACAGCAAACGGCAGACCATTAACCAACAACGAATGGATAGTCAGGCCTCCCTTGGAAAAGCTAGCACTATGGAAAGACAAACATACCTCGCTCATTGACAGGACCCTGGTGATTAACAATGTGGTGCTCGCCTCCCTTTGGTACAGGTCAGTCATCTGGGGGTTGGATAAGACCACCCTACGCTCCCTCCAATGACAACTAGCTGCATTTTTATGGCGGGGGGACCATGAAAAACAGAATGTACTCAATAGGGTCGCATGGCAGGCGATTACCCAACCCAAAACAAAAGGGGGATTGGGCATAATTGACCCGACAATACAAGCCAAGACACTGGTCAGATAGTGGCTCAAGCGCTTGTTCTTCTGCCCACACATCCCATGGAAAGAGCTAGCCTTGGAACATATCTCAAGATTAGCTCCGGAAACACCAGCTCACATCAATCCGCTCATATGGATTTAAAATAGGGATTGACCAATTCCGCGGCGACGGTCTCGGCAAGAAAACCTCCCGACTGATTCGCCAAAACAAGAGGCAAGGAATGATATACACAACGACCCCTTCTGGCTAACCCTCCTACAGATATGGAGGAACCTCCCCCTACCGGATAAAAGTTATCCTGAAATATCGGAAGAAGTGACCCGCCAACCACTGTTTGGGAATAAAGGGATAACGAATCCAAGGGGCTAAGTTCTGCATGCATGGATTCCCCTTGGAAAGGATGGGTGTAAAGGGGAGTTCTTAAAATAAGGGATATCTAGGATGCGGATAGAAGGGATTGGATTACTGGGGACCGACTCAAGAAAAAACTGAGATACTGCCACAGGCCAGAGGAGGCGCTGGAAAATCTAATAGAATGCGTCCCCCTTCTTTGGTGGAAAATTCTGAGAAAAGGACCCTCAATACAAAAATCCGACTGGGTAGCAATCCGGGGCCGTCAGGGGGAGATGGGCAATGTGGTGTGCTGTGACCCAAAGAGCCCAGTTGGTGGTAGATATGTTCATAGTTGGTAATGACAACTCTCTCCAAAGGACCAGTCCAGAACAAATACAATTCGTCGGGGAGGACGGACTCTAAAAAATTAGGGTGCTGTGGGTGAAGGATAGATGGGTGTCCTTCTCCCCAGACACACTGATATCTGAACTACCTCTGGACGCTTTAGAGTGGGCATGGACAAACACAATTGGCAGGGGTAGAACCAGTACTAAAACGCTGCATAACATCGCAGTCAAAACAACATACAGACTGGTCTAGCCAAAAATACATCTGCGGGATTAAGTGGAAGCGAGATGGATGAAACACTTGAACATTAGCAAAGAATCACTGAGGAATGTGAAATAGTTCCAACCGACTAAAAAGAAACCTGCAAATCTGGCCTCCCTGCAATGGCGAATGGAGCATCTGTGCCTACCAACCAATAACTGGTTGATAGACAGAACCACCCTTGAACAAAGAGGACTTTCCCTCCCTTGGTGTAAATTATGCTCCAGCGCATTCCCATCAAGGAAGAAACCAGAAACAATAGAACACATCTTTTTGTAATGCCCCAGAGCAGTCTGGCTCTGGCGATGGTGGGATAGAATCTGGGATCAGCTTGGAACAGGGGCACCCTGGCTATGGGACTGGAAAACCCTGTTGTTTGAAAGATGGCCCTCTGAGCAACCTGACGACTTCACTCTCAACATTTTTAAACAAGGACGCATGGCAGTATTGTGGGTACTCTAGAGACGTCGCTGCACCTATGAAATGGAGGGCGTGAGGTTGGAAGGGCCACAATTTATGGAGAGCATACAACAACAGATCCATACAAACATAATAGCACGATGGGAGAGAGTTAAAACAGAAATCAAACACATTTATACACAGAATGAAATTAAGTAAAGGATACAAGAATTCTGCAAATGCTGACGCGAAAGGGAAACAAGGGGGAGAGGTGGAATGGAAAGGGGAAAAAGTGTAACAGGAAGGGATGTTGGACAACAAAGGGATAATCAGAGATTACAGACTCCTTCTCAACGACTGGACCAAGTTGGACGACTCTATCCCAATGCGACCGAGTAGCGAATTCCCAGATCCCTTCCCCCCCCCAGCTAACAGCCTGGTTGATGTAGCATGGTACGGGGGAGAGTGATGGGAAAGAGATAATGGATACTAACAAGCGGCCCAAAAGAAGGGTTGAAGCTTCGGGCTGCCAAAAGAGAGAGAAAGAGGAATGAGTATCTTACATTCTCACTTTACTGGTCGACGCTAGTCAACTCATCTTAGTTCAAGAGTTATAACCACAAGAGTAGGCATAAGAAGGAAGTACGCATTTCTGATTAGGCAGATGATCTCCAGCGATACAAGGTTTTCTGCTCAAAGTGGCGAGAGCAGGAGCAAAATGGCTATTCTAGGAACGGGGAAGTTGTGAAAGTCTAGAGGGAGGAAAATGAGAGACAGTAATTAGACATGTAGAAGGAAAGTCAACGAAAGGTTGTTGAAGCCATCATCCTCAAATCCAGGGAGAAATGGTGACAGTTGAAGGAGGCACACGATTTCAGGAGACGAGCCCAGAGAGTATGTCTCCCTTGACCTCATGAGGAAATGAAGTCTTCAGCAGGGCCAGCAGATTAGCTTTTGTCCAGGAAGAATCAGAGCTCACATGAGGTACGACTGCCCCCGTCACCACAACCTGTCTCTACCTTTCTTTTTTTTCCTTTCCTTCACCTTTTAATCCCCAGGGTTGGAGTTCTTCCCGAACCAGGATCTGTTGAAACCATACCCAAAGCTGGAATGACTTTCTTTTAATAACTAAGGAACAAAACAACACCCCTAATTAGTGACAAGAAATTTACGAATACCCATCATCAGTGAATACCATAGTTGCGGCGCACGTCGGTGCGCCGGTTTGCGCACGGTTTGCGCACGTAGCGCCACGCACCGCACAACGCACAGCAGCGTCGCGCACAACATTAAATAGGGATGGCAAAAAAAAAAAAAACTCGGGTTCTCGTTCGGACGGCGGGCCCCCACCCCGACAAAATTGACGCCTGGGTCGCGCCACTCGGGAAACCGGCCGCGCCCCGCCTCCGAAATTTTTTTGGGGGAAGGGCCTGCCGAATTCGAAAATTCGAATTCGGCAGACCCTTCCCCAACAAAATTTTTCGGAGGCGGGGATGGCTGGACGACAGTGGCGGGAAGGTGCTTGGGCAGCGGCGGGAAGGAGGGAGGGCGGGACATGGTGGGGCACCATCGGCGGACGA
>BFEA01000015.1:4567583-4578662 GCA_003427395.1 Chara braunii | reverse complement strand
GGGAGCTGGGGGGTCTGGTTGCAGTGGGTCGCGGGGAAAGGGGGGAGGGGTAGGCATGTTTATCTTTTTTTTTTTAATTCCGGCGCACATGGCGCACAGGTCGCAGTGCTCGCACAGTGCGTTGTCTGCTAAACCGGCGCACAGCGCACAGCGCACCGCACATGTGCGCCGCAACTATGGTGAATACCCGACTCCTAATGCCCAAGGGGCAGCCTCTCTTGAGAGAAAATGCCTAAATGACATTCTTTTCGATTTTTTCAGTTTCTATCCCATATTTGGTAGGTCGAGGTATTTTCCCATGCCTCGGTGTTTTTTCAGCCTTGGATCTGACTGAGATCCAAAGCCAACAATATTTCGTGTCACCCCAAAGTAGTCCTTGCTTCAAATTTGAGCCCCTAAGCTCCCTTTTTCATTTTTCTTTGCATTTGACCCTCTTTTTGGGCCAAATGCACAGTTTTGTCTTTTTTTTTTTTTTTTTTTTTTCCATTTTGGGATGCCAACTCATTTCGGAGTTGGCCGTTTGGGTAGGCCTCATAAAAAACGGCCATATTCCCTCCTCTATGGATCTGAATCTTAGATCCATGACCCAAAAGAAAACCGACCATTTTTCCTCTCCATTTTCTCTCATTTTTCTCTTTTTAATTAAGATCTTGTAGAGATATTGCCCCAAGGGTCATATCTCTGCAATCCGGATTGCCCTCCTCAATTCTAGGAGGGATGAGGTCACAGTAGGGACCTGCCAGTCCCTATTGTGCCAATCCCAGTAGGCCGGCACATTCTCCTTCACTCTTTTTTCCCCCTTCGTCTCATTCTCCCTTTATTTTTTCTCATTTTTCTTTTCTTTTCTTTTATTTCTGATGTGACAAGTGTCAAGTGGCTGTTGAGTCTTTTTCTAGACCATAGATCTTCATTCATGGTCAGATTCAGACTCAATAGTTGACCGTTATATCTCAGATTATAATAATGAAGCCCCATCACTCAAGGGGGCTTCATTTTGTCTCCGTTAGTCTCAATTTTGAACCCATTTTGCTTTGTTTTCTTTTTGATAACCTTTTTCCTATGTTGAGTCCCGTGGGGCTCTATTTTCTCATACCTAGCTAGTCCAAAATACCCCGGACTGTTGGGCAACCCTTCCACCATCATTATTTTGCTTTCTTTTCTCTCACGGCTCTCTCACTTGATCCCACCAGTGCTTGCACTAGTGGTGCGAATATTTTTCATCGTCTAGATCTTTGATCTCGACGGTGTCGTTTGCTTCGTGTGACCATTTCTTATGTTGGCTCATGGTTCCCTTGGGACATCTTAAGTCCCCGCCACTTTCCTCCGTACTAGTTCCATTTTCTTGTCCCGTCGGTAGTCCCGCCGACACATGTATCAATTTTCGACTATTTTTATTTGGGCATATTTAGTCCCCTGCATTGTCTCGGTCGAAGTTCCATTTTTATTTTTGGGTCTCCTTGTCCTTGTTGGTTTCAATATCCCTTCCTCAAGTGTCTCATGTGTGCCGATTATTCTTGGCCGCGAGATCTCATCTCACGATTGCCGTTTACCGTCTCTTTTTGCCTCATGCCGAAATCACTTTTTTTCTAGTCCTTTGGGTCTGTCATGGCTTATTTCCTCCTTGGCTTAGGCATCCTCATGCAGACCGTTATTTATCGGACTGCAACTGTGGCCATTTTTCTTGTCCCATAGTCTCACAACTTGCCCCAAATTGAAAGAAAATGAAGCGCTCAATTTTCAAGTGCATCCGGGCTCAATATTGGTTCCGGATGTACCTGAAGCATGTGTTTTCCCTTCCCCATGCAGTCCGTTGTAACTCGGACTACAATAGGGGTTAATTTTCTAGCCCCATTGCCTCACAAGTAGCCCACAACTAAAGGAAAAAAAAACGGTCAACTTTCAAGTACATCTGAGCTCAATATTGGCTCCGGATGCACCTAAAACATGTGTTTCTCTTCCTCCATGCAATCCGTTGTATCTCGGTTGCATGAAGCCTTAATTTTTCTTGATTTTCTCTGCAAAATCAAAAGAAAATCAATGTCGTTTGCAACCGCCATATTCCAGAAAGTATCTGGTCACAGATGCATCTCCCCAAGTGACCGTTTTTTACCGTTAAGGCATTTTTCTCTTTTCTTTTCTTTTATCTTTTCGTTTCTTTTTTTTTTCCTCCTTTCTTGGACAGTAAGGACCTGTCAGTCCCTACTTGTGGTAGTCCCTACTGACGGGCAACTCACTCACTCCCTCTCACTTTTTTTTGTCTTCTTCTCCCACATGTATTTTTTTTTTTCTTTCTTTTTCTAGCACGTCAAGTGTCAAGTGGCCGTTAAGGCCCTTTTCTAGGTCTTTCCTCTTAGTTTCGACCCTCCCTATGCCCATGGTGCAGTCCGTTATTTCTCGGACTGCAATAATGGTTTCCTCATGCCCATGAGAGCTTCCTTTTACCTCTATTTCTTTCACATAGTAGTCCTTCGTACTCTGATTTTCTCCCGGAGGCCTATTTTTTACATGGAGTCTCTTTTGACTCCATTTTCTTGAGGGAGGCTGATCCGAGGTTCAGATTGCTCTCATGCCTCCCTCTTCATGTTTCTTTACTTTTTCTTTTCCTTTTGACCATCCCGTTTGTTCTCACTAGTGCTTGCACTAGTGGTGCTAATATTTTTGACCGTCAAGATCTCGATTTTGACAGTGCATCTTATTTTAATTGTTTTTCCCTCATGCCGCTCCGCCGTTTTTCTTGAGACATTTTCATGTCCCCGCTACTTGCTCCGTCGGTGGTCCCCGACACTTTTGTTCCACCGGTGGTCCCCGACATTTTGTCCCGCTGGTGGTCCCCGACATTTTGTCCCGCCGGTGGTCCCCAACACTTTGTCCCACCTGTGGTTTCCGATACTTTGTCCCGCCGGTGGTCCCCGATACCTTGTCCCGCCGGTGCTTCCCGACACTTAGTCCCGCCGGTGGTCCCCGACACTTTGTCCCAGCTACCATTATTTTACTTAGTCTCATATGGTCCTCGGTGCTTTTCCTCAAGGTGTCTCATGTTCTTTTGACGTCTACCGCCCTATGGTGGCCCTTTTGCCTTGTCTTTTCTTGGACCTTGCGCACGCTGGTTTCTCCGGCCGCGAAACATCCAATTCGTGGGTTGCGTCAATTGTCGTAGGCGGCCCCCATGTTGGGCCTTTATTTTCTAGCGTCCCACGACTACCGGGGCCATCCACCTCTCGGTTTCCCTATTCTCTTGTCGTTCATCGTGCTGCATTTGCAAAGTTAATGACCCCTTGACCTTTGTCATGCCAAATTCCAATGGCCCTCACGGCCTCATGCTATACCCCTATGCGCCCATGTCCTGACGCTTACTTGCTTGCCGTTGCCGGTTCTTTCTCCCTGTGGTTTTCAACCCAGGGCATCATTCCTCTCGGCGGTCCCGTCCTAGTCCTTTGTCTTTTCTCTCTCTTGTCTCCTTACTCCGGATTTCTCTGTCGTGCACAATTTGGCTGTATACAGGCTCTCAAGTGTCGGGGCGTTATTCAGGACCCACCGGTCCCTACAACGGCTTGAACACGAAGTTGTCCAGTTGAGGAAACACAGATACGTGGGTCCCGGAGACCGCCGACCCCACTTACAATGCCAATACACGAGGACACTCTCCCCAAGGGAGTATGAGTCTGTATGACGAAATGGGCGTGTCACTTTGTATTATCGCATGAATGCCGCGATAATATGGGTAATGAC
This sequence comes from Chara braunii, assembly GCA_003427395.1. Classification (NCBI taxonomy): domain Eukaryota; kingdom Viridiplantae; phylum Streptophyta; class Charophyceae; order Charales; family Characeae; genus Chara; species Chara braunii. Next base: position 4,574,933 of record BFEA01000015.1, on the reverse strand, counting down.
AGTACTGGGTGCGAAACTCGTCGGTCATCGAATAGTGAATAGTGGCAACCAAAATGGCGGCGAGATGGATCTGCTCCTGATTGTAGTCAGAACGACGAGACAAGGCATTGACGGCGCGGTTAGTTTCACTCTTGACGAGCTGAGCGGTGAAATTGAACTCAGATACGTCGCGCCACCTACTTGCTTATTGAGGGGAAAGATTGGGCTTTGTGAGGAAAGTTTGGACAATAGTGTTGTCCGTGTGCACCGTGATAGGCGCCCCGTGTAGATAATGACGTCTGTGTCGGGTAGCATAAGCTTCTGCGAGAACCTCGAGTTTATCGGAAGTGTAGTTTATGTCTACAGTCAGTAACTAATAGGAGTAGAAGGCAATTCGGCAATCCCCAACACGACCTTTGACAGTCCCATGATCCACGATGGTCGGAGAGTAAATAACAAAAGGACTGTCTGTGGAGGGAAGTGGTGGAAGGTAGGCGTCAGTCGAGAAGCAGTGTCAGCAGAAGGGGGAGGAAAGTGGAAAATGAAGGGATAGGGGGAATCAGGTGTAGTGGGAAACACCTGGGAAAGTTTAACTTCTACTGCAAAATTTGATGTATCGGTCGTAACTATCAAAGTAAGATAAAATCCAGGAGGTGAAGAACCAGCGCACAAGTCACTTCCTTCTTTAGGGTGCGAAAAACATCCTCACAGAGGGGTGTCCAAAACCATGTCGGGTCTTCCAGAGGAGGGTGGAGGAGCATGTTCTTCTGCTTGAAAACTATTGTATGAATTCAAGATTAGCGCACTCATTAGGCTATATAACTTCACAGAATCCTTTAGCAATGGAAGGAGCAAGTCTATTTTAAAAAGTGTGGTGGGGCGTGTTCACGAAGCTGAGACACAGACTCAAATGTCTAACGGTTGTTAGGAGTACAAGTGGACCTGCCGCAGCGCAGGAAGGGAACGAGGAGGAGAGGAGGATAATAGTTGACAAAAAAAAAGGGGGGGAGAAGATAGGCAAAAAAAAGAAATGTCGCATATCATTTATGCAAAGAATTTTGTGAATGCCATACATCATTTATGCACAAAGAAGGAGAACAAGAAGAGGTTGTAGATGGATTATGTACAGAATCGGCAAAGTAAGCGAACACCCGATATCATTTATGTACAAGAATCTCTCCCTTGTTTTTTGTTTTTGCGTGTGTTTTTTTGTGTCTATCACTATCTTTCAGTTTTTTTTTTTCTCTTTGTACCTGTTTTGCTCCGTCCGACTTTCGCGGTTAGTAGTTGTCTCTCAAGTCAATCCGTTTGTAGCATCCACGCCGCAGGTTGGTGTGTAATCTCCAGCTTGTTGTTTGCGGACACCGGTGGTAGTTGTTTGTAGTCACCTTTGACCGCTTTGTGACCCGGGAGCTCATAGTTCCGATAATGTAGTAGAAGGGTCAGTGTTGCGACGAAGGATTTTGGGTGTGGAGGTATGCAACGACATGGCGAACAATGTCGGCTCTATAGGCAGGAAAGGGTAGAAGTGGTCGTTGGACATCGAGGCTATGGACAAGAATGAGGTCGTTGAGGTAATCCCATGTACGTGGTGTGTGGGAAATATTATAGTTGGCCAGTGTATGGCAGGAGACCAGGATATCATGAATGAGGGCAGTTGCATGTATGACCCCCTAAGGTTCGAGTGGAAGCCACCAGAGTGGGTTGGGTTTATATACATTGTGAGGATGGAGGGAAGGTTGTTGGGGTGAGGGGATAGAGCGAATGAAGGGGTGTCTATGGTGGACAACGGTCATGCGTTCGTATTGATGTCGGGGTCGTGGTATGCAGGGGGAAGGCATTCGGTTGTAATCGTCGTTTATGATTTTCAATAAAAATGTTTTTGTTCGTGCGTAGTGGAAGTTGGGGTTGGGGGAGGGATCTGGACGTCGAAGAGCACGTATCAGTTGTTTTCGTAAATGGCAAAGAAGTCGTATATATATGTTGAGAAGGTTGCATGATCTGTCATGAGGAAAGTTTCAATTATGTGTTCAATACTGTTTCTGTTAATGAGAGTCAGCCAAGCATCCAATGTAGTGTGTTGGGAAGTTGGGGTGGTGGAATTTGTCATTTGTGATAAGGCAGGGCATGAGGATGGGAGAGGGATTTGGCCGAGTGCAATGTTATCGAGCCCGAAGTGTGAGAGATCAGAGGTTGTAAGAGGTGAGGCAAAGAGCGGAAGTGAATTCGACGATGGTGTAGATGTTGTGGCGGAAGTTGAAGCAAAGGTTGTCGTTGTTGCTGGCAGCTGTGATGCAGTGGCAGAAGTCGAAGTGGTGGTCGTTGCAGCAACTGAAACTTCTGCTTGTGCACTTGCATCTGATCGTGAGGTCTTCAACTTTTTTTTCAAGCGACGCATTTTCAGGAGAACCTGCAGAAGATAAAAAGTGGGAGGATAGTTAGAAGTCATATGAGAAAGCGGATATGAAGTTTATAATAAAATTTCTTCGTAGACAATATTTGTTGTTTGATTATTTGTTGTATGAAGTGTAAAACGAATATGGGAAGGATCACTAACTCTTGATGCGGCGACATACAGTTATCCATGTGCAAAGCACGGTTGTTGAAGATCTATACCTGCATGTTTGATGAATTATCCTTGAGATTTGTTTATAATAATTGCAAATGCAAAGGGAGATAGGGAATTAATGTCTCTGCCAAGGAAATTGACTTGTTTGGTCAGTAACTGTGAGGAGAATGCGTGGGGGAGGATTGGTTGGAGAGATTGGAAAATTCGTGCGTGCAGGAGTTTGTTGTCAGTAATCGAGTCGACGACGAGTTGTGTTCCATTACATAGTGAATTTCTCATTGCGATGTTTCGTAAGAGCATGACTGGTGCATCTTTTTTTATGCGAAGGACATGAGGAGGGAGTGATAGGATGTCAATCAAATTGAGTGCGTCAATGGACATAACAGGATATTGTTCATTGAGGAGCAGTGAGTCTGAGTTGAGACATGTCATAAAAGATCCAAGAAATTTGTTAAATATAATAGAAGTCGGAGTTGAGACATGTCATGAAAGATCCAAGAAATTTGTGAAATATAATAGAATTAAGTGCTGAGACGGTTTTGTTTTCGGTTGATAAGATCAATCGTTCAACAAGCCATTGTGAATTTTGGTAGTCTGTTTGAAGTTGCGAGAATGTCCAACTAATAAGTTGTTGAGTTCCTTCATGCAGACAAAGATAAGGAGGGAGGTTAATTGTACCGGGTTCTGTATTTTGTGGTGGACCCAATTCACCATCTCCAAGTGCAAGTAATCATTGAGCATATTGACGACCTTCGGGGGTGTTGATCTGAGTGAGTACACACATATTTTCAGAGAGATGCATGGTGTCAAAGTATCGCATGAGCGCGTGTTCCTTTTGTGATTACGGGATGTATTTGACGGAAGTCACATCCAAGAACAATAATTTGGCCACCGAAAGTCAAATTCGAGGAGCAAATGTCTTGCAACGTTCGACTAAGTGTTTCAATATGAAATCTATATATCATTGGTGCTTCATCCCAAAGAATGACAACAATCATTCGAATGACTTCATCAAACACATATTGTTTTGGAATATCAAGTGTCGATGTTGCAGTTAGAGTGAGAGAGACTTTGAATCGTGAGTGAAATGTGCGACCGCCATGTAAGAGAGTTGTTGCAATACCGCTTGATGCAACAACCAATGCAACACGATTTTGATTTCGAATGTGTGCGAGGATTGTATTAAAGCAGAAAGTCTTGCATGTGCTTGCTGACGCGTCAATAAAAAGACAGAGCGACTCGTCATTTTCGACTGCAGTCACGACTCGTCGGAAAATGGTGTATTGTGAGGATCGAAGTAGTGACAAGTTTGTAGCGAGTGTGTTTTCGAAAGATTGTTTGTTGCAGGAAATTTCGTCATGAATGATTTTAGGAACATCTCGTCGATACGGTCTCTCACCGAGATTATTGACTTCGTTCCGTTCGGCGGGAGAAGGTGGAATTAGACCAACGTCTTCAAGTTGCTTACCTTCTTTTTGAAGGCGACTTTCTATATCCATGAGAAACATAGTTTTTTTTTGTGGGAGGAGGAACATTGGCAGCACTAAGGTTTCTATGAAAATCATCAGTCATTTGTTTCCGGTGTGTTTCGAGCAGTTCGTTATGGTACAACAGTTGCACAATGTAGGACAATATGAACATAGAGGTTGCGAACCATCGATGGAGAAACTGTGAAGATAGCATCGCGCAATACAACATCAAGTTGAGTGTTGTCATTGAGAAGACCAAGTGCACGACATGCTGATTGGAATGAAGGGTAAACTTCATCACCAATAGTTCGAAGGTGCACAAATGATGTTGCGCCATGAGAATGCGGTGATTGAATGAGCATTCTGAGATAAAAAATGTCATGTGCATTAGGGTGAATTGTATGCATTCGACCAATTGTGTTTGCTGAGCGGCGACGCAATATCCATTCTTTTTGTGTTTTGTCAAATCGAAAGCGTCGGATCATATCTTTGTAGAGAGGTTTCATTTCATCAGCAAAGTTTCTATGTTTAAGGTTTCATTTGAACCATGCGGTGAGCTCGCAGCTTGTTGCTGATGAAAATAAACACGTTGTCGATCTTGTGTATGTACGGGCAGCGCAGAAACAACGGGATATCGTTCGGAAAGAGGAAATTTGAATATGTGCCAACAAGCTTCAGCTGCACCAATCGTGCGCATGTCTTGGAATGTTTGAATCTCATCATTTGTGTTTGTCATCTCGCCAACCATGGTTTGATCAAGACTTTTCATAATATATTCGAACATATATCGGTAGGCCGTCGTAGATGCACATATTTCGACATCCAAATGACCACGATAACGCAAGAGAAGGAAAGGGTTGTATGAGACAATCCAAAAATTGTCAAGTTGATTGTTTTCTCGATGAACCATTGCACCTCCTTCACCCGGTGCACACCTACAGTAGATTAGATAACCGGTTTCTTCATTCCATGTTGTTCGATCGAAAAACTCTTTGGGGAAGTGATGCGAACAACGGTCATTCTGCATGCAAGGAGCTTGCGGATTGTGGACTCCGCAAGGGTTATGAATCATGTGTGCTAGCACGAGTTCATGAAGTGCAGGATTTATGAGAATCTCGGCGCAAACAATGAAATCAATCTATTCTGGTTTTGATATTTTATGGTCGTTTGTAAATGTAATGACCAAATGAGCATGTGAGAGTTCTCGTTTTTTTAATTCTATAACGTATATGTAGACAACTGTCAATCCAAATATATGTGAGAAGTGAATATCATGAATAAGTTGTTGCAAATATCCTTTGAAGACACGTGTAAGCAAGTCCGGTCTATCCGAGGGTTGTTGGTTCTGAAGAAACTCATTTTGAATTATAGACGAGTGTGAGTTGCAAGTGATTGTAATGAAGATCAGGGGGTCCGTAATCTTTGACAGTTGCCATTGAATCTTGATAACGTCGGTGCATATCTTGCGGACCTCCAGTAAAAGTTTTGGGCAAGATAATATGTTGTCCAACATTCTCGACGTTGTCGTATTGCATCAAGTGGTCATGCAGGTTTTGGTAAAGGTCAGCACGAATCTCAGCTTGATGCAATCTGTTGTATAGAAGGCGGCTATTTTCTATTTTTGCAAAAGCCATGTATGTATATTCTTGGAAAAGTCGGGAGGCGTAAAATAACGTTGGTCGTTCAGTGGCACGCGTGTTAAGGTGAAACGCATAAAATTCACGAGCAGTGATTCGACTAATATCAGGGTGATTCTCATCATTCGTTTCAGATGTCCAACTGTTTTCTCCAGAGGGAAAAAAAAAGATGTAATGGAGCGGGTCGAAAGCACGGTTCCTTTCAACAATCAGTAATATGCCGCCATGGTGACGACGTATGACTATTTCACGATTCACAGGTTCATCATGCATTAGGAGGCATACTTTTCTTAGACCTTGAGGTCTATTGTATCTTCGGTCGTGCTCGTTAAGGGGTCAAGCATTGGGGTTAATCACAATGTGGTGGTCCTATATTATATCATCAGGAAGCTCACAAACAGTGATGAAATCATGTACCCAAACATTGCACACCAAGAGAAGGCGATGCAGTTTACGTAAAAGTTGTTTAATTTATTGAACCGTGGCAAGCGGCATATCAGGGGGTAAATCAAATTGGTTTAAATGTACAATTGTTGCATCATGGTCATCTTGTGGATCATATATATACAGTTGCGCAAATGCGGGCTGATGATCGAGGTCCGGGAGAAGAGGCCCTAGATTATGGTGTAATCAACCGGTAGTTCTGACCATGCCTGCCCAAGGGCCCGGAGGCGGTTGCAGTTCTCGGACAATTTGGGATGCAATTGCAAGAGCATTGTTAAATTGTCGTGCGCCTGATCCTAATAATCTTCCTTGCGGAGTATCACTCTCCCACAAACGGAGATTTTGATCAGCGGCTGTATTAGGAGGAGGGTACTCCCAAAGCGGTGGCCGAATTTTGCCTCGCGACATCAGAGGGTAGTCCATGTGCGTTTGTGGAACCATTTCTCTGCGGCACAATGGGTACAGGGTGTTCTGTTGCCAAGATTGACAGTGTCAACCAAAGTATGTGTGCTAATGAGGGTTGCAGTGTGAAGCCATCCACTGTTGTTGCGCGGCGGAATATGTCGAATATGTGTTCCTATAACCTTGTTGTCGTTGTGCATGCGCTGCTCTTGGCCTCTGAGCAGCAGTATGTGATGATTCGGCTGCGAAGAAATGCAGAGCACAGAACAAAAGAGAGCAGACAGAAGGAATTGAAGTGAGGTATAGAAAAAATGAGGTCATGAGCGCAACCGCCTCAATCATGAAACGAAGCGAAAGTTGCAGTGAAAGAAAAGGGAAAAAAGAAAAAAACGTGAAGTGGGGTGTTCTCACCAAGTGAAGGACTTGGTTGTGCCTCATGGGTGGTGAAAGGAGGGGCCACAGGATGGTTGGCTGTCTCAGAGTTTCCAAAATTCCGTCCCAACAGAAAACTCGTAAAAACTCGGAGTTCTCACAGGCTCAGATTTTGCACACTCAGACCTACGTACAATCAAACTCACCAGACTCAGACCTGCACAGACTTTTTGGATCCACTCAGACTCGGACTTTGGGCGGCCGCAGATCTTAGGTTTTTTTTTTTTTGGAAGGAACTCACCTTTTTTTCTTTTTTATTTCCGTTATTCTTTTTGAGGTTTGTTTGAAGCCGAGGGATTTTGTGTCGCTGCGTTTCTGTGTGTTTGTCTGTCTCCGTGTTCTCCGTGTTCTCCGTGCTCTCTCTCTCTCTCTCTCTCTCTCTCTCTCTCTCTCTCTCCCTCTCTCTCTCTCTCTCTCT
>BFEA01000015.1:4500568-4515269 GCA_003427395.1 Chara braunii | reverse complement strand
GCGCCCGATGGTCGGGTGTCGCCTCGATGGTTAGGTGTCGCCTCGACGCCCAATGGTCGGACCATCGGGCGCCCGATGGTCGGGTGTCGCCTCGACGCCCAATGGTCGGACCATCGGGTGTCGCCTCAACGCTGTCGGCACGAATACCCTTTACAAGGGTATCCGCCCTGACTTTTGCAAGTGACAGCCAACAAGTTGACAGGGAATTGTTGAGAACGCCGCGCGACTTGCGGCAGTGTGGTGACTATAGGCTGGCTATGTGGTCTAGAAGTAGAGAGTGTGTGGGCGCGCGGATGTGAGGCGCGCGTGATCTTTTTATTAATTGATGGCGGAAGAGTCGGCGTGATCGCCGGCCAGGAATTTTATGTTCTGATTAAGTAGGGATTAAAAAGGCTATGTCTTGCTGATTGTTGGGCTTGCCGGTGACGACGACGGCGACGGTGTGACTGCGATAGGTCTTGGCACGTAGAGTGGTGCGAGTGGCGGTCGTGGTACAACTTGGTAAATCGGTGCAGGGCGCTAGGCGGCCGCGCGCACGGTTCATAGGCAGAGATGAGCCTCAGGCCAATTTCCCTGGCCCTGAGCGCACTACCGCACCGTCTTACATGGCACTTCGCTAATGTTGGTCTCAGACTTGGACTTAGCCCTATGGATTACAATATTGGGTTGACACGGCGGAGGTTCGGGGATCGAGGCCAGCGGGCGTTGGCGTAGCAGCATCGGAGCAGCCTGGAGCAAAACCTGAGGGGTTGAGGGCCCTGCAGGGCTATCCCCCTTGGTTTTGTTTACGGGCGCGGCGACGGGCCTAATCCGCGGGGTGGGCAGGGTGCCAGCAGTCCCGCGGTCCCCCGACGTCTATTTTTATTTATTTATTTATTTATTATTCCCCTATTGTCCACTGTTTTTTGTCCCATTGTTATCGCGTCCCGCTTTGGGACGCGAGACTGCGATGGGAGCGCGTGGGGGCGCGTTGTATTTGCGGGGTCGCCTAAAGTGCAATTACGGACTGTTTTCGTAGCTATGCCGGAGCCATGCCAGTCGGTGTTTTGACAGGGACGAGGTGCCGTGGGCGTGGCAGGCACCAAAGAGCCTAGCTCAGTGGGTACACCCCTGAACTGCTGAGACGAAGACCAAGGCGGACCCGGTACAAATCCGGGCCGGGTACGTGATCGGAGAGGGAAAAGGTTGAGGCCGCGTGGCCTTTGGGGAGGTGCCACGGGGCATTGCCCCGGTCGGAGTCCTTCGGGACACACATTAAAAATTGGGACGCTACAGAGAAGATTAGCACGGTCCCTGCGCGAGGGGGCGGCCCATATAAATAGAGGGGGGCCCGACGACCGAATGCTTTTGCTCAGCATTCGGTGGCTCATCGGGCGGCGTAGTTCGGGACGCTGGCAGCAGTCAGAGTAGTGGTGCGGCAGAGGGCGAATCAAGACGAGGGAATGTGGCAAATACATGCGGGGCAAGGGCGGAGGCAACAACATACCGGTAGGTCGCAGGTGGTAGACGGCTAGGCAGCACTAAGTGGGCGACGGGCGAAGCAAGGCCGCAAGCTGGTGACGGACGCTAACGAGGTGGAGGAACGAAACGGTACAGGGCGAGGCGGCAGATGCGTGCGAGGCGGAGCGCTAGCGAGCGCAGGGGGGTAGGGGTAGTGTGGATGTGTGCAGTGGGAGACAGGACTGTGCCCGGGCGCAGACAGGGAGAGCGGAGGCAGCCGGCAACAGGCGAGACTAGCGACGGGCGACGAACGCAAGGCCGGTGAGGTGCAGGCCAGGGGGGAAATGAAGGAATGAATCTGGTGCGATTTCGCTCCAGGTACGTGTAGCAAGAAGGAAATATGGCGAAAGCTGGCCGTGGCGGGGCAGAAAGAAGCGTATCTCGCCTATTTCATAACGAAATCGGACGAGTGAAAATGCTAGATAGGGGTTCTTGTGTAGGGCGATTCTGTTAGTGAGGTTAGTTTTGGTGTTAGAGGTGTTGGATAAGAGGTTAGTAGGAAAGTCAGTGCGCGAAGTTATGGTGGGCGGAAAAGTGATGAGAGGGGAGGATCGAGAATTCACTCGATCCTTGATGAATTCAGGTGAGGGAAGGTTCGTCGTAGGGGTTTGTGTGTCGGGCGAATCCGATTACGAAGTCGGATTTGGAGGGAAGTCAGTAGATTGAGAGGTTAGTGAGGAGTGGGGTGCGCCGAGCTATGGTGGGGGGAGAGAAGACTAGGAGTGAAAGATCGAGATTTCACTCGGTTCTCGACGGAATCGGGTGAAAGAGGGTGGTGGATCAACATTCTAAGCCCGGGCGAACTTGGTGATGGGGTCAGATTTAGAGATGAGTTGGTAGATTTAGAGAGAGAAGAGAAATTAAATGTGAGGGAGAAGGCGGAAAGTGAAGGAGGGGGAGGCTGAAATCGAAATAACTCGATCATTTTATGATCGATTTTTGTGTTTTAAAATGCTAAACTAAGGCTTAAACCATTCTGAGGTGATTGGACGTGCTAAATCGTCGACTTGGGGAACGGTCTGTTTAGTATGATCTGTAGAAGGTGCGCAATGTACCGGCAGGAAAGAGCGTGAAAGGACGGAAATATACATGTGTTCATACATATATCTGTCTGTGTTTTAGGGGAAGATTCAGTCAAGTTTTGATCGTAACTGCTATGAGAGTGTTGCAGGCGGGCAGCGAAGGGGGAGACTTACCTCGAGATCGGGGTCGTGCCTATCCTGGTGGGAGGAGCAGTCGGATGCGTCGGATAGGAGACCGCCGATAGAGAGAGAGAGAGAGAGAGAGAGAGAGAGAGAGAGAGAGAGAGAGAGAGAGAGAGAGGTCGCTTACCTGAGCACCGCGCGAGGAGGGAGAGGAGGGAACCACTACCTGTCCGCCACCCGGGATTGAGCTGCGGCAGCAGGCCAACGGGCGGGTCTCGAGAGTTGCAGAAGTGAGAGGTAGAGAGCCGCCTGCTGGCGAATGGGGGGCTCAGCTGGCGGAGTACGGATTGCGGTCGGCCAGCCTAGTTCCTGCAGAGGTTACAAGTTTGCCTGTTTCGGCCCGCAGTATCGGGTGAAGGACCGGAAGGCCATCGCTGAGGCTGCAGGCCAGTCTGTTGACCGGCGCACTCACAAGGAGGTCAGTCAGGGATCACAGGCCTGTTTGTTGCCAGCGTACTGTGCACCCGTCTGTTGATTAAAGGGCTAAGGGGCGGGCTGCAAAGTTGGAAATCTACTTGTTGGCTAGGATGCCGCCCACCCGGTAGGTCGAAGTAGCAAACAGGCCAGCAGGGTGTAAACCTGGCCGCCAGCTGGAACGGGGACCATTCTAACCGGGTTGAACAGTAAAGAGTGAGCAGCAGGAGTGCAGGCTTGCGGAGGGGCCGAGGTCGTCGACTCCGTAGAAGGGGTGTCCTTGTTGTTAGTTTCAAGAGTCATATGAGAATCAGCAATCGGTGGTTTGACTTCTGCCTGGCCAAGGTGCGGTGCAAGTTGGCCGCCATTATGGGGCTCTCATGCGTACCAAGGTATCAAGGCCCTCTCATGCGAGTCTGAGAGCACCTCTCTTGGATCTGAGAGTCTCAAATCTACCATCCTCTACCTCTCTCACTCTAAGTCCAGTCTGTGGTTCTGAGAGGAAGGCGGCAAGCGGGATTGCAACCCGTAACCCCACCGATTGCGGGAGCTCTGCCGGAACTCAGGAGGAGTTCTGGAGGCAAGGAATTAAAAGGTAACCATTGCTTCCTTTATAAACTCGGTCTAACCCCTATCTGTACCTCTCCCTATGTATTGGCTGACTGTATGGCATGCCACCCTTACTTTGACTTTTGGGGATTGACGTTCAGGACACAAAATCAGACTAACTAAAAAAATATTTGTACAATGGCAGTTTCGGTTTCTTGTTTGTCTGAAAACAGATTGTCACAAGGGGTTGCATCAGGGGGAAGGTTGGGAGGAAGGCAGTTTTGTTTGCGATTGGACAGGTCTGATAGGGTCAGGCATTGTTTCTAAGATGAATGGCCTGACTATTGTGTTTTGTTCTGTTTTCTGAAGAATCAAACATGGTTTCTAAGTTGAATTGCTTGGTTGTTGTGTTTCTTTAATTGTGTCAGGCATTGTTTCTAAGATGAATGATCTGGCTACTTATTTCTGAGGGGCATTGCTTGCTTGACTTTTGAGGGCCAGACATCGTTTCTAAGATGAATGGTCTGGCCGCTGTTTTATTTGGGTGGTTTCTGAACAGTCCCTAGGTCAGACCCAGGGTACTCTGTCTTTTTTGTGTGCTGAAAACGGGAGAGCTGAGCATTGTTTCTAAGATGAATGGTTCACCTCTCCTTGATTGTTCTTTCTGAGGGAGGATTCAGGGCCAGAGGACTAGACATTCTTTCTAAGATGAATGGTCTAAGTCTGAGGCCTCAGGACCATAATGAGAACAAACGAATAAGATTCTCTATATTGTGATATATATATATGCTTATATACGAACAAGGCTAGTCGGGCATTGTTTCTAAGATGAATGGTCTGACTATAGCCTTATCACAGGCGAAGAGAGTATAATCAAGAGTTATAAGTGAAGGTAACTTGGGTCGACTGAGTATTGTTTCTAAGATGAATGACTCAGTCCTACGCTCATTCTTGAAGATTAAGTTCAGAGAAGTATATATAACTTGGCTACTTAAACATTTCAAGGCGGCTAAGCATGATTTCTAAGATGAATGGCTTAGTCATGTGCCCCAATGAAGAGAAAAGTAGTTGTGCAGTCTGTTCGTGTATAATTAAGGCAGAGGGCTGACATTGTTTCTAAGATGAATGACCAATCCCAATGCCCTATGTAAGTCGGGAGATCAGTTCTCGCATTTTCTGAGACCTTTTGTTATACTTGGCTTTGTATAAATCTTGGTAAGCTATTTTCCCTACGGGAAGCGCTGCCGAAATTTCTGCAAATCCAAGGAGATAGTCAAATTTCTGACTTTTCAAAGTTCAACCTGTCTTAGACTAAGGTTCGTATATGACTTAGTAAAAATCTGAAAAGTCTCCTATTTTAAAGGGAGTGCTGCCCAAATTTTTGCTAATTCAGGGAGTTAGACAAAATAGGACTTTGGAAAGTCAAAGAATATTTTTGGTTTCATATTCGGGCTGATATAAATTATGAAAAGGCACTTTTCCTACGGGAAGCGCTGCCGAAATTTTCCTAATTGAGAGGAGATAGATTATATTTTGACAGGTGACGATTCTGGCGATCCACCCTGAATAGGGGGGATTCTGCCATTAGTCTATCTTTGCTTTGAGCACTGACTCAGGGGTAGGCTTAGTCTTAGTTGGCAGATAACTTGAGTGAAGATGTGCTATGGAGGTTCATCCCCAATATGCTGATGATTTAGCTTGGGCATTGACCTGTCTTATGGTACAGGCCTTCCTTGGACACTCTGATTCAGGACTTGGACTAGTTTCAGCTTGATCCTACGAGGGTCATCTTCTGTTATCACTGATAACAGGTCGGTTGCCGATTCGTCGGTTTACGATTCAACTCCAATTCACTCCTGCCACTCAACCTAAAGGCGTTAGCCTTGAGATTTTAATTGTTTTTTTGTGTTTTTACCCGGACTTCATTGAATGGATATCCAACAAAAGTACTGAGTATTTATTTAAGAGTTGCACGAGTGAGGCTTGTATGGTTAAAGCAAGGGATATGAGTGCGAGGAATGGTTGAAGTTGACCCCGTGCAGTGCGTGGACTTCTGGTTGAATCTTTGATGTGATTGCAGGTATGGTTATGGTTCGGACTCTTGATGTGATTGTCTGCGATTTCATACATATATGGCTGAGAGGAGCCTCACTGTGACAGTGAGAAGTGATCGCCCTATATAGTCAACCCTTACGTATTTATAAGTGTCATGAGTATTTGAAAGACCTACTGTGAGTGTGAATATGGGTTAACTTGATTATGTCTCAAGAGGGAAGGGGGGTTCCCTTTTTACCCTTGTTTTTTAGAATTTGTATGGTTGGACGTTATAGTCCGTGGCAGCCGTGAAAATCAAACCCCTTGATGTTCAACCGCCACGACAGCTTAAAGCTGTCTACTCAACCCCTCTGCATAGGGTGCAGAAGAGGGTGTGGTCTTCAACCACGCATGGCGGTTGTCCAGCGTCGAGAGATTAACCCTCAAGGCGCGTGTCAGCCCACACTTGAGTGTCGAATGCGACCCTCGTGATTAACGGGGCCCGCGTGAGTATCGGTACTACATAGTACGCCATCACTGTGACTGCTTGCGTACGCTTGCATTGCAAGTCGATATGAGTTAGCCCTCCGTCCGCGCGGTTTTATACTGAGTCTCGCACGCGACGCCTATTCGATTTCCGSGTCGGAAAGTTATGGGACGGCTACTGAAGGGACTAGGAGTGTTGTCGCGTTGTTCGATGTGTGTGTGTGTGTGTGTGTGTGTGTTTTATTTTTTGTGTTCGTAAAGTGGTGTGCGCGTGGTGTGTGGGATGCGTCCTAGTCGACAGACGACGAGCCGCGCTTGGGACTTCAGCCCCCAAGATGTCGGTTCGCGTGCGGGTCCGATAGGCGTATTACCGCGCGTACCCCCTATGCTACAGCGAACGAGAATCGCCCTCGGCTGGTCCACCTCTGCGATTGCAACYGAKTWRCTTTCGTAYTGTGGACTGGTAGCTCGGCGGGGATACGCCMACCGAAGGGAGGTGACAGCTCCCGTAAGSTGGAGGTAAGWTGTGCCTCGCGTAGGCCCTATCCTGTCGTAGGGGCTCGCGAGAGGTATGGCTGGCGCACTCGGCCGGAGCGGCCTAAGGAAGCTCCATTTGCATGTTCGCGGCAAGGTTGGTCCAACTCCTGCGTGACGCGGCCGAGAAGGTCCCGCGCTGCCACGTGAGGTGCCGGACCGATGCGCCCGACAGCCTAATGGTCGGGTGTCGCCTCAACGCCCTATGGTCAGGTGTCGCCTCGACGCCCAATGAGAGAACGGCGCCCGATGGTCGGGTGTCGCCTCGACACCCAATGGTCGGACCATCGGGCGCCGAGGCGACACCCGATGATCGGACCACCGGGCGTTGAGGCGAGACCCGGCCAACGGTCGTCCGATGGTCGGGCGTTGCGTCGACGCCGGATGGTCCGACCGTGCGGTGACATATCGACGACCAATGGTCGGGTGTCGCCTCAACTCTCGACGGTCCGACCGTCAGGTGTCGCTTTGGCGCCCGACGGTCGGACCGTCGGGTGTTGCCTAGGCGCTCTATGGTCCGACTCTCGATGGCCCGGCCGTTGGGTGTCGCCTCGGCACCTAACTGTCGGGTGTCGCCTGCAGATTGGGAGGTGGGTTGGGAGAGATTGGTATCTCCCCCTCCCATCTTCCTTAACCGCGGTGTTGGGGAGAGAAGCATCGGACCAGCGGGCAATTACCACTCACTGAACAAAAGACACACACAAGTTTCAATCGAAAGATTGGGAGGTAGGTTGGGAGAGATCACTATCTCCCCATCCCGTCTCCCATCACCACTGCGTTGGGGAGAGAAGCATCGAGCCAGCGGGCGATTACCAGTCATTGAGCAGAAGACACACATAGGTCTCCCCATGCCATCTCGCATCACCGCTGCATTGGGGAGAGAAGCATCGAACCAGTGGGAGATTACCATTCATTGCGCAAACGATACACAAGTTTCAACCAAAAGATTGGGAGGTAGGTTAGGAGAGATCGTTATCTCCCCATCCCATCTCCCGTCACCACTGCGTTGGGGACAGAAGCATCGAACCAGCGGGCGATTACCGCTCATTGACCAAAAAAAACACACAAGTTTCAATCACAAGATTGGGAGATGGGTTGGGGAGAGAAGCATCGATCCGATGGGCGATTACCACTCGTTGCGCAAAAGACACACACATTGTCATCTCCTCATCCCATCTCCCATCACCGTTTTCACTGGGGAGAGAAGCATCTGACCTACGCCCGGTTTTCACATTTTGAGGGAACAAAGAATTGATTCGAATATGGGTTGGGTTGGGTTGGGTTGGGAGAGATCACTATGTCCCTGTAACAGCAAACGATTGTCACTAAATTGTCCTAACAACATAAAAAAAAAAACAAAAAAAAAACGAGTGTCTCCGCGGTGGGTTGGGAGCGATCATGATCTCCCCATCTCGTCTCCCATCACAACTGCACTAGGGAGAGAAAACATCGAAGGAGTGATCGATCACAACTTTTTTCTGTCGAATCGCATTAAACAGTGAGAGGAAAAGCATCGAAAAACAAACACATAGTGAAGCAGCGAACCAGTGGGCGATTCCCACTCATTGAGCAAAAGACACACACGTGTCTCACAATGTCACACTCCCATCAGCAATGCGTTGGGGAGAGAAGCATCGAACCAGCGGGCGATTACCACTCACTGAACAAAAGACACACAAGTCTCAATTAAAAGACTGGGAGGTGGGTAGGGAGAGATCCCTATCTCCCAATCCCATCTCCCGTCACAACTGCATTGGGGAGAGAAGCATCGGAGCAGCCATCGATCACAACTTCTTCAAAAAGAATTAAAAAAACAACTGTTATCTGTTAGCAAAAAAAAAAAACAAAAAAAAAAAATCAGCGATGCAGCGATCGAAGCAGCGATCTTCATCTCTCTATCCCATCTCCCCATCCCATCTCCCTTCACAACTGTTGGGAGAGATCACTGTCTCCCCATCCCATCTCCTATCACCACTGCGTTGGGGAGAGAAGCATCGAACCACCGGGCGATTACCACTCACTGAGCAAAAAACACACAAAAGTTTCAATCAAAACATTGGGGGGTGGGTTGGGAGAGATCACTATCTCCCCATCCCATCTCCCATCACCACTGCGTTGGGGAGAGAAACATCGAACCAGCGGGCGATTACCACTCATTGAGCAAAAGACACACACGTCCCCCCATCCCGTCTCCCATCACCACTGCGTTGGGGAGAGAAGCATCGAACCAGCGGGCGATTACCACCCACTGAACAAAAGACACACAAGTTTCAATCAAAAGATTGGGAGGTAGGTTGGGGGAGATCTCGATCTTCCAATCCCATCTCCCATCACAACTGCATTGGGGAGAGAAGCATCGAAGCAGCGATCGATCACAACTTTTTTTTGTCGAAAAAGAATAAACAGAAAAAAATCACGCCAAAGACTGGGAGGTTGGTTGGGAGCGATCCCTATCGCCCAATCCCATCTCCCAATCCCATCTCCCACCACCACTGCACTGCGGAGATAAGCAACGAACCAGCAAGCGGTCTCCACGTTATTAAATGTGAAATCAAGAAAAACAATAAACAAATTCACTGCAAGATTTGGAGGTAGGTTGCGAGAGATCAATATCGCCCCATAGCATCCCCCAACACAACTACAGTGGGAGGAAAAGCATCGAACCACCGGGCGAGTAACAACTATTATTTGTAAGCAAACATAAAAAAACAAAAAAAATCTGCGATGCAACGATCGAAGCAGCGATCTTCATCTCTCTGTCCCATCTCCCCATCCCATCTCCTATCACCACTGCGTTGGGGAGAGAAGCATCGAACCAGCGGGGGATTGCCACTCACTGAGCAAAAGACACACAAGTTTCGATCAAAAGGATTGGGAGGCGGGTAGGGAGAGGTCCCTATCTCCCAATCCCATCTCCCATCACAACTGCATTGGGGAGAGAAGCATCGGAGCAGCGATCGATCACAACTTTTTTTGGTCAAAAATAAAAAAATAGGAAAAAAATCACTCCTAAGACTGGGAGGTTGGTTGGGAGCGATACCTGTCACCCAATCCCATCTCCCATCACCACTGCACTACGGAGATAAGCAACGAACCAGCAAGCAATCTCTGTGTTATGTAAGCACTACAGTGGGAAGATTGGGAGGTGCACTATGGGTTGGGGAGATTGGGAGGTGGGTTACGGGAGATCAATACCGCCCCGTGACATCTCCCATCACCACTACAGTGGGAAGAACAATATCTCCCATCTCCCATCTCCCCAGCCCATCTCACATCACAGCTGTTGGGAGCGATCTTCATCTCCCCATCCCATCTCCCATCACAACTGCGATCGAAGCAGTGATCTTCATCTCCCAATCGGAGCAGCGATCGAAACAGCGATCGAACCAGGTAAGGCTCCAACCCATCTCCCCGACCCATCTCCCCATCCCATCTCCCATCACAACTGTTGGGAGCGATCTTCATCTCCCCATCCCATCTCGCATCACAACTGCATTGGGGAGAGAAGCATCGAAGCAGCGATCTTCATCTCCCCGTCGGAGGAGCGATCGAAGCAACGAACCAAGGAACCAGGAGGCGAGCAACAACAATTGTATGTTAGCAAAAAAAAAAAAAAAAAAAAAAAAAAAAAAAACAACGAAGCAGCGATAGAAGCAGCGATCTTCGTCTCCACATCCCATCTCCCCGTCCCATCTCCCCATCTCATCTCCCGTCAGAACTGTTGGGAGCGATCTTCATCTCCCCATTTGATCTCCCATCGCAACTGTGTTGGGGATACAAGCATCGAAGCAGCGATAGAAGCAAATATCTTCATCTTCCCATCCCATCTCCCCATATAAGCAGCGATCGGAGCAGCAATCGAACCAGCAGGCGAGTAACAGCTAGTGTCTGTTAGCAAAAAAAGAAAAAGGAAAAGAACGTTTAGAAGATTGGGGAGCAATCAGGCAATTTCCACGCACCTTTGCTTGCCATGGAGGACTGCCAACAGCGTGCCAACTGCAATGCAAGATCGTGCACGTGCCGAATGTACGCGCTTGGTATGGTAGCTCCCGCAACTTGGATTGGGGGGAGAAAGATGTGGAAGCCTTCGACTGCACGATGGGAGTGGCTGAACAGGAGTCCAAAGATTTCCCCCGCACCCGCAATGGACACAGAATTGTATGGGAGTGGCTGAACAGGAGTCCAAAGATTCCCCCCGCACCCGCAATGGAAACAGAATTGTTGGGGCAATCACGAAAGTGTCGGGTCGATGTGCAGTTCTCGACTGCAGTGTTGCCGTCATCACTGTTCAGGAGCAATGGAACAGCTGTCCACGAAACCCTCAGCAAGGCATGTTTTCCTGCCGAAAAATACGGGAAAAAAAACAGATGTCAAGCCTTCGACTGCAGGCTTCCCCGTAGCCACGATGGGAGTGGCTGAACAGGATTCCACAGATTACCCTCGCGCCCGCAATGGAAACAGAATTGCTGGGGCAATCACGAAAAATGTCGGGTCGATGTGCAGTTTTCGGCTGCAGTGTTGCCATCACCACTGTTGAGGAGCAATGGAGCAGCAGTCCATGAAACCCTCATCAAGGCACGGTTTCCTGCCGAAAAAAACGAAAAAAAAAAGGTCGGGCCCGACTCTGGAAACCGCTAAAACGGGCCACGTTCTAAGCCCTCTTCTCCCCCCGGCCCCCGCAAGGCCCAACACATGACAAAATGGGCCGAATTCGTCAAACGGGAGGAAAAAAGAAAACAGGCCTGGTCCAACCCCCCAACCCGAATTATATTTTTTTCTCCGGGTCGGGGCGTGGCCCGGTGCCAGTTCCTCACCATTTTGCGGTTGGCCCGAAAAAAAAAAAAAAAAAAACGGCGGGAAAAAGTTAGTCCTCGTGCCACGTTCTCTCGTTTGTTTTGCATGGGAGGGTAAAATGTGTTGTCGCCATCGCTCGCGCCTCTGCCTCACCCGCGTCGTGCACTGCTCGTGCGTTATCGCCACTGCTCTCGCGCCAAACCCAGCTCCGTGTCACACACATCGTCCGCGCCAATCATTCCACTCGACTTGGGGCAAGGGTGCAGCACGGCCATTGCACCTGGCCTGTCATCACGCATCAGGCAGGGAGCAACTGCTAAAGAGGTGCGCAGACAAAACTTCGTTTTTCGGACCTTTTTCCCTTCTCTGACTTCCTTCGACTTATGTCACCACGTGTTTTCTGTTTTCAGTCATGTGGAAGATGCCTCTTTGTCAGTTTTCGTTTTTTTTTTTATATTTTCTTGTCCCTTGGACGGTGGACAAAACACCTGCATGGAAACTTCGTGGGTGGTGTCGCAAAAAATCTCCTTCGTTTGTTTCGGCGAGACATTCCTTTCCATAAAAAGTTCCTTGCGGTTAGTGGTTTTGGGAACCCGTGGAAACTGCATCTTTGATGCCTTGGGTGTCGCATGGCGGGTTTCCATTTAGTCATTTCATGTCGGTGGATTTCGTGGACCTTTTTATAAAAGTTGTTACTTTTTCATTATGGATTTTCTATTTTTTCTTCTTGTTTGTGTTCGCCTTGCTTTTTTGGTGACTGGAAATACGGAACTGCACGGTGTGCGGGATATCGCCGAATGGATAGAATGATTTTAATCTCTGGATAGTGCGTAATAGTACTAAAATGGTTGTGCGGCACAGTTGAAAACAGCCTTGATCACATTGGCAGCTGACACGACCGAGTGTTTCGTCAGGGGCGGCAGGGAGAAAAGCTCCTTCGTGCATGCACTTGACGTGCCACCCTCTGCACGTCATGTTCCTTACCGCACTTTGGCGACATCGTTTCCATACTTAAAAATGTCCCATCGTGCATGCAAATGCTCGTGTCTGCACATCGCGCGCCACCCTGTGCACGTCGTGTTTGTTTGCCCACGTTTGTTGGTCGTGACCACATTGCCATCCGATTGGCGGACAGGGTGTAAGGCGAGAAGATTGATGGCGAGAACAGTGGATGGCGAGAACAGTGGATGGTGAGAACAGTGGGGCGGGAAGGGTGCATGGTCGGAAGCCTTGATGGCGGGAAGGGCGGGTGACAGCCTTGATGGCGAGAAGAGCGGATGGCGAGGGGAGTGAATGGCGGGAAGAGTGGATGGCGAGAAGAGTGGATGGCGGGAAAGGTGGGTGACAACCTTGATGGCGGGAAAGGTGGACGGAAGCCTTTATGGCGAGAAGAGTGGATGGCGAGAAGAGAAGGGCGGATGCCTTGATGCCGGGAAGGGTGCGGCGGAAAGATGTATGGTGTGGGTTCGCGTTCAAACCCGACCATCGGATGGCGGGAAGGGTGCGTTGAAGCCCGACCATCGGATGGTGGGGTGTCTCATGAAGCCTGACCATCAAATGGTGGGGTGTCTCGTTGAAGCCTGACCATCGGATGGTGGGGTGTCACGTTGAAGCCCGACCATCGGATGGTGGGGTGTCGCGTTGAAGCCCGACCATCGGATGGTGGGGTGTCGCGTTGAAGCCCGACCATCGGATGGCAAGATGATGGCGACACGGTCGGACAGTAGTGTGGCCGGATATTCGAAGGTTCGAGGTTCAGGTGAGGGTGGTCGGATGGCAGTATGGTTGGACAGCCGAATGGTCCGACGGGCGGACTGCAAAATTGTTGGCCGGTGGGCTGGTCGGGTGGTCGGATGGCAGGATGGTTGGCTGCTCGGTCGGATGGTCGGATGGTCGGTCGTTTGTGCCTTGCGGTTCAACTCAGGCTCGTCGGCTGCCGGGATGATTGGACAGTCGGATGATCGGACGGTCGGATTGTAAAATTGTTCGAAGGCGGGATGGTCGGACGGTCGGAAGGGAAGATGGTCGGCTGGCAGGATGGTTGGACGGGCAGGTTGGTGGGATGCTGGGATAGGAGGATGTTCGGATGGTAGGACAGTCCGGTGGCCGGATGGCAGGACGACGGTTCAGGGTCTAGGGTTCAGGGTTCAAGGTCGGGTCCGATTCCCTGGATGGTGTAGGGTTTAGGGTTCTGGGCGGGTCGCGGGATGGCAGGATGGTCGGATCGTCGGGTGGTCGGGTTGCAGGACGTCGGGAAGGTCGCATGGTTGGACGGTCGATCGTGTGTGGTTCAGGGTCTAGGGTTTAGGGTTCAAGGTCGGGTCCGAATCCCTGGACGGTGTGGGGTTTAGGGTTCTGGTCGGGTGGCGGGATGGCAGGATGGTTGGATGGTCGGGTGGTCCGATTGCAGGACGTCGGGAAGGTCGCATGGTTGGACGGTCGATCGTGTGCGGCTCAGGGTCTAGGGTTTAGGGTTCATGGTCAGGTCCGCCTCCCTGGATGGTGTAGGGTTTAGGGTTCTGGTCGGGTCGGGCTCCGCGGGTGGTCGGATGGTCTGGTGGGCGGATGGTCGGGTGGCGAGATGGCGGGATGGAAGGATGGCAAAATGGCAGGAAGGCAGGATGGTGGGATGATGGGGTGGCACGATGGCAGAATGGCAGGACGGGGTTCAAGGTCTAGGGTTTAGGTTTCAAGGTCGGGTCCGCCTCCCTAGATGGTGTAGGGTTTAGGGTTCTGGTCGATTGGTCGGATGGTCGAATGGTCGATTGGTCGGATGGTGGAATGGTCGGATGGTCGATTGGTCGGATGGTCGATTGGTCGGATGTTCGGATGGTCGATTGGTCGGATGGTGGAATGGCAGGAAGGTCGGATGGTCGGACGGTCCAATGCATGCTCGGACACACGGTGGGTGGTGGTTCGGGCTCTAGGGTTGAAGGCCAGATGGCAGGATGGCAGGATGGCAGGAAGGTCGAATGGCAGGAATGTCGGATGGCAGGAAGGCCGGATAGCAGGAAGGTCGGATGGCAAGATGTTTGGATGGCAAGATGCGAGGATGGCGGGATGTTTGGATGGCAGGACTGTAGGATGGTAGGGCGCTCGGATGGCAGGACGGTGGGGTGGTCGGATGGCATGATGGTCGGTTGGTCCGGTGGCGGGCAGGCAGGAAGGTTGGATGGTCGGGTGTT
>BFEA01000015.1:4450986-4464744 GCA_003427395.1 Chara braunii | reverse complement strand
GCCTGACTGAACTGCTAGATAAAGCCAGCCCGAGTTTCAAACTGCTAAAACGCCATTTCAAATGCAATTGAAACTCGGGCCCTGACTAAACTGCTAAAATGCAGTTCCAAATGCAATTACAAACTGTAACCCTGACTGCGCCGTAGTTTTCTCAAAGAAAAAAAAAACAAAAAAAAAAACAAGGCAGAGGTCCCACTAGCAAAGAGGATAGGATCAAGCACCTGAATCTGGATGTGTTTTATGCAGAGCTGCAGAAAAGCAGATCAGTCTCTTTTTCTTGCACCTTTCTACAAACACGTCCAGATTCAGGCTTTCAATCCAATCCAATTTGCCAGTGGGACCTTGCCCCAGAACTTTTTTAAATACTGTAAAAGGCGAAGGGGCTATCTGGTGGCGACCTTTCTTTTTTTTTTTCTTTCTTTTTTTAATATTGAAAATAGCCTGAACATTGCTGCAGCCAGGGGGGATTCCAACTCCTGTTCTGTTCTTACTCCTTTAAGCACTCATTACCTACCCGTCATATGCGTAATCATCTTATCTAAGCAACATTTGTATGCCGTTTCTACAAAAATACCTATCAGCACTCCCCCTTTCCCTTGCAGAGCCTTGAAACACACTGAAAAAAATAAATAATAATAATAATAATAATAATTGAATAATAATAATAATAATATAGTAATAATAATAATAATAATAATAAAGAAACACACTGGGCGCCAAAGAAAAGGAACCGGGGGAAGGCTGATGCCCCAAAGTTGTGGTGTGCATGCAGCCGCGTGGCTGGGAAAAGTACTGGTGGTTTAAGAGTTTAAGTCCTCCCCGCACCACTCGCCAGATATGCGAAATGGAGCATGTATGTTCTGCCAGAACATGGAAAGATACACTTGCCCTAGCTTTTGCCTTATTCACATTTGGTGAGTGGTGTGGCCACACTCAGCCACACAACAGAAGTACTTGGCCCAGCTATCTGCTGCCCAAAACAATAGAGTAGAAACGTTTCTAGTGGGATGAATTTGAGCGCTCCTGTAGTGGCCAGTACTTGTTCTGCTTCTTTTTTTATTTATTTTTTGACGAAAATCATTGTTTTACAAATTGCCGGGAACGGGGCCCAGCGTCCCTGACAGTTTTTCACAGGCCCTGACACGCTCCCTGCTACTCCGGCTGGGTGCAGGTTCAAGGCTGCAGGAACAGGACCAGACTTCAGCCCTTCAGGCCAATACACGCAGGGATGGGTAGGGTAGGTGGCCTATCCTGTCAGCACAACCATTGGGTGCCGCTACTAGCAGTCCCTGGGGGTCTGGTCCTTGGCCTCTACAAGAACCTGGCCTTTTTTAAGTCAAAAAAAAAAAAAAAAGAAAAGATCAGGAGCAATATAGGAAGAAAAACAAAATAAAGTCCAACCAGATGTACGACGCCACTCACAATAATATGAAGGAAATCCAGCTAATGATGGAAAATTTCGCTAAGGTCTTGGGGGAGCAAAACCCAAGGGTGGTGGATACACTACCAAGGGGGACGACCCCCTGAGACGCCACGTATTAAGTGGATGTAATTAGAGACCCCAGTAAGAATTCTAGGAGTTTCCATGACCACAGAAGGACGCCCCTTGTCCAAAGACGAATGGATCAGCACTCCGGCATATAGAAAACTGTACAACTGGAAGAACAAAAAAAGTCAGTCCTGGACTAAACAATATACAGACTAGGACATCTGGAGAGCAGCTCAATAGGGGACAGGCCCATACTAGTGGTCTGGGCAATTCATGGGGGGGGAAGACTTTCCCCCCTCCTCAGAAGGGAGTGGTCCCTCCTTCACCAGTCCCTCCCTCAACAAATGACAGATTAAAGACCAATGACAAACATAACCTGTATGAGAATCAGAGTCAGGGCCAACGTGTGAAACCAACACAGGAACAGAAACAGAAAGTCATCATCGTTGACGATCTAGATGCAGAGGACGACGACTCCCCTCCACTGCTTCGTCGAAGGACAACAGTCCCTTATGGGGCCGGTCACCTAACTCACTACACCGACCATGGGCGAAAGACGCTCCCTTCACAAACCCCCCCTACCCGAAAGATGGCCGACGGACACTCGGGGGCAGTGAGGTGGAGACAGAAAGAAAAAGATGATCCGACAGCCCGAGACGCCATAACTGAACATCGACTCCTCCTTCAGCCAAGCAAGTCACACCGGTCCAATGGAGGGTGAATACCTCAGTAACCAGAACCTGCAGGGCCCCTGTCTCCCCCGAGATCATCAGAACAACAATAAAAAAGGGACAGCGGAGAGGACAGACCGAGCAGCCCAAGGAGTCCACGCGACGAAAGAGGGGAAGGAGGACTGCGCCGAACAAACAGAGAAGTCTGTAACCGGACGATGTCACTGCCTGGAAAATCCTCCAGACGCCACCGACACTACTGGGAAGATGGACAAGGGGAGGCCCTGCTCGGTAAAAATGTCCAAACACCCACGACCACACAGGCCCCCCCCCAAAAAAACCATCTCCCGGCGGCTAGAGGCTCTCCCGGAGCAACGCTGCTCACTTGATGGGCAAGCACAGCCGCACTGCCTATACTGCTGGGAAACGGAGGAGAGTGGAAAAAAACAACAGATCCTCCCGCAGAACCGCCAGGTGCAACCTCGTGCTCACCAGCAGAACCCCGGGCAAGCACAGCCGCACGACCCATACTGTCGGGAAACGAAGGAGAGTGGGAACAAACAAGAGATCCTCCCGTAGAACAGCCAGGTGCAACCTCGTGCTCACCAGCAGAACCCCGGGGATCCCCCTCCTCCCACCGTCCCTGCGGGAACGCTGATCGTCATAAAGCACCCCCCCCATAATATCTCTCGGGCCCCTCTTCTCCCCACCTCGACCCAGCCCCCGCGACCACTCCCATCACAGGGGAGGCACAGGCTTGGAGAGGGTGAAGGAAAAGGTTAATGGACTGGTGAAAGCAATGGTTAGATATGGGAAGATAGAGAATGCATCATCAAGGATCAGAGCCCTGATGCAGAACGGGGAAAACCCTACAACCGACCTCCATGAAGTGCAGGACGAAAGGAGCCCCAAACGTAAAAACCTTCATTCCCAGTCTTACGAAGCAATAGTGGTGGACCTCCCAGCAGAGAGGGCTCTACAAGAGGGGCAAACACCACACCACCAGTTCGTCACAGTGACACCCGTCACTCTGCCAGCTGAAACAGAGGAGACCGCTTCCGCCCCCCCCTCCCTCCCGCAAAGCACTTCCTGTTCAGACAACCCAGCCACAGACTCGCCAAACCTCTGAGCCTCTCCTTAAAGAAACTGTGTCTGAACTGACTGGGGAGACAAAATTTCTCTTTCGTCCAACATCGGGGCCCCCCTTGCAAAAAACACAAAGGAGTGGTCGCGTACAAGAGGAAGATGACGAAGCAACAGACGTTATAGTACCGTTCAAAGTAAGATCACAGCAGCACGCCCCTCAAAAGGGACAAGAAGACATGGGCCCCGGGGTCACCCCAAATGAAACACACACGCAATGCCACATCCCTCACACGAAGGATGACCCGGTCCATAACAGCGTACCGCCCTCAGCCTGCTCCAACCCCCTCGGTCCTCCCACGACAGACATCACAGTAACAATGGGGGAACCTTCCCTACTCCCATCAGAAAGGGGGTTAACAGCAACACAAGATGGCCAAGCCACGGACGGTCCCTCACCTGGAACCCTCAGCCTGAAGTCCAAGCAGGAAAGTGTGTGCCAACCCGAGGTCGACAAACAACCTCAACAGCCGCGGACGGACATGGACATAGAAATCCTCTCTCGAGAAGCCGGGGACGACGTTGCCAGCTTGCCTGTACACCACAATATGGATGTCGACACTGGGCCCCGTGCCGCTCTCGACCCGGGTGAGTCATCACAAAACTGTAGCCCTGTTCTGCAACGGGCTGCACACCTGCAACAGTCCGTAGGAATCTTTCCACAGGGCTGCGCGCTAGCTGAGACAATGTCCTTGGCCCAGCAGATCTCCATCCCCGGGTACACAATGTGGCAGGCCTAGGTGAGGAGCACATGCGCCTGGCTATATACAAGCGAGCCCCTCCATGTGATCCTGGGCCTCCAAACCCAAACCTCGTCACCCCACAATCAACCAGGTGAAAGCATACAGACGGATCTATCAAGACCACTGACGAACCAAGGTGACGATTGCCCACAGCCCCCGGCCCCCATGGAGGTCACGACCTCCCAAACTGAACCATCGCCACTGCAGGGAGGAGGATCAGTAACGCTAAGTAACAATCACAGGCCCGGGAAGGGGGAGCTCCTGAGGGGGGGAGGATCAAAGAAATGGAACCCCTGAGGAGGGGAGGATCAGCAATGCTAAGCTACGAACAGGGGCCCATGGAGGTGGAACTCCCACCTAAACAACATCCTGAGACTGCGCCCCGTTCTCAGCAAAGAAAAGTGAAGCGTAGACTCAGGAAATTGGCGGATTGGGCGTTGCAGGACTACCTGGCGCACACCATGATCCAGGTGGCCAAAACCCTCCCAGAGCACTATTGGGCAGCCATAGCCGACTTGGTAGCCACCTGTCCCCCTATGGTGGAGACAATTGATGCTTTCCCATCTCTGGTGGCAGTGGACTGGGCCCACATCGCCCACCTCACCAATGGTGTCATGGACAAAGTAATTCGAAGCAGCCTTTTTAAGATGGGACCAGAAGAGCTGGCAAAGGAAATGATTAATGACCATGATGAGAGACCAGAAAAGGGGCAGATAACCGAACACAAAATCTCGACCGCAGATGCAGACGCAAATTCTGCGCTCTACAGGCCACCACAAAAGCCCGGCCCCAGCTCCCCCACAGCAGCCTCACATCACCACCTCGAGAGGGCCCCGCCACCCCACCTCCTCTCCCCCCTCCCCCCCTCCCCCCCTCCAAAATTAGCTCAGGCAAAAAGGGTGTGGATGGACAAGTTCTTCAGATGGTACCCCCTGGACTCGGACGATCAAGACAACTCGCTCACTGCACTGCAGCGATCGACCTCCTCTCGTCTTCAGGGGAAGACGACGGAGAGGATATAGCTCGGAAGACGAGCAGGAGGAGGTGAACAACTCGGCCTTATACCTAAATAAGAACACCTCACAGGATGAACCCACGGTCGGAGGTCGAGAGACAAAGGTCATCACAAGGGGCCGAATGAAAGACTGGCTGGAAAGACGAGAACAATGAGATCTGAGGAAACTCAGAGAGACTACCCTCCTCATCATTGTCAGCCACGACCCACACTCTAGCCGGCCACTTATCGGTCTTTTAAAAATGGAACAGCAATACCTCAAGCTCCCAACGGGCCTTACTCTCATAGGATGGAAAGGCAAACAAGATTGTCAACAAGTGGCTTCACATTTGCAACAGCTCTGCGACATCCATGCAGAGGACATTGCAAAATCACTCTCCACCCCGAATGGGCTCCCCTTTCTATCTCAGATTCACGTCACGCTCTGGCAGCTGACATCAGAGCAAACCAGAGAAAGTGCAAGACTCCAAGGTATGTTCGAATGGCTCTCGGAGGACGACTTGCAGCAACTTCCGGTAACCAGATTCAGAACTAGCTAAGTGTGGCTAGCAAACCACATCAGACACATACTCGGACTGGTTATCACACACGGGCTCATGCCCCCAAAAACCATGGGACCCAATAACTAACCCGACAAAAATGGACAGACCCACAAATCACGCCTTTATGGATATCACAACTCTCATTCAGACCCAACTAGTGGGAGTGCCTCCTCAACAACCGAATCACATGATTGTCTAGCCTCCACCCACCTCCCCACCCCCGCCTTCACCTGCCGGACCACAACCTCAACCCCGACGCCCCCTCGCGCAACCTGTTCCCCCCCGACCAACACCCCCCCCTTCACCGGTGGTACCCCCCAGACTGAGGAGGCCCCCATAGTGGGAGAAAGATCTGAAGAAGGCAGATTTGGACATCCGCTCAATAAATGTGAACGGGTTAGCAACAACGGGCAATCAAAAGAGAGCCGCGATTTGGAATATGATACGAACAGACGACTCGCACTACTGACCAGATGCCATCTGTGTGCAAGAGACACACCTCATGGATACCCCCGCACATGCAGCAAAGGCAAGAGAGGTGTGACCCCATGCAACCTTCAATGCATTTTCGACAAATTCCCACTCAACGGGGGTGGCGATATGGATTTCTCCCACATCGCGGTTAAAACCTCTATCAGTGGTGGTTGATAAATATCAGGGGAGGTGGCTGTACTTAAGAGTCAATACAGGGGACGAAGAAATTGGTCTGGCCTGTGTGTATGCCCCGAACACAGCAACAGAAAGAGTTGATTTCTTCCTGGACCTTATGCACAACATCCCGACTGACATCCCTCTCATAATGGCGGGGGACTTTAACTTAGCACCGGAGCCATGGTTGGACAGAAGGAGCACCTCCCGGACAGATAGCCAGACCCTATCTCAACCTCATTTGGGACTGGACGCCCTAGTCTTTAGCCAGATGATCGCTAAGCTCCAATTGGTGGACTCCTTCAGAACACTCCACCCCAATCAACAAAGATTCACCTGCATAAGATCAAGGGGGGAAGCAGGCCTGTCCAATTCTAGGATAGACCTCTTTATGATTTCTAATGATCTCGTTGGGCCGCTGGGAGTGGCCGTCATCTTTCCTTTATCCCCCTGTCGTTCTCTTGACCACAAGATGACCGCCGTAGGCCTCAACCTGCACCCAGCCTTTCCCAGAGGACCGAGCTTCTTCAAATTTAACGCTTCCTTGCTTAAATTGCCCTCCTTCCACAAATGTGTCAAGGACTTTTGGGAATTTTGGGCCAGCAGGAAACCAGATTTCCAATCACTTGTCGAATGGTTTAATCAGGGGGTGGCGCAGTTAAGGGAAAGGGTCAAAAAATATTCAGTCAAAAGAGCCAGGGAAAAGAAAATGACCCTCGATAGCCTCCTGCATACCCTCCAGCAATGTGACGCTCAACTTACCTCACACCCGCTCGATGACCAGACCTATGTCCAACTCCAACAGGCAAGGGACAGGCTACAAGAGTACTTGGATGAACAGGCGGAAGCATGGAGAGTCCAAGCAAAAATCAAGCGGATTCACACCGACAGCACGATGGCTAAGATTTTCTTCGCACAAGCCTTAGGCAGAGGTAGGCAAGCAACCATCAGCTCCCTCAGACATCCCCTAGACAGGGACCAGGCCCCGACCAAGAATCCCTATACAGTCGTGGATTATGCAACAAAATATTACTGCGACCTTTTCACCTCAAGAACGACCCTGAGAGGGGAGGAAGTCCTCACGACAGCCAGGCAGCAACTCCTGACTACTCACTTGCAAACCACACTATCTCAATCCCAAAAAGAAGAAATGGACGCTCCCCTTACCTCTTCAGAAATCTACACCGCCCTCCAATAGATGGATGAAGAGAAAACACCCGGCCTGGACTCGTTCCCGAAAGAATTTTGGATTGCCACTTGGGAAGTCCTTGACACTGACGTCATGGACTACATAAACGCAGTCCTCACGGAGGGTACTTTTGGCGATCTTCTAAACCAGGGGGTCACCACACTGCTATACAAAAAGGGAGCCAAAGATGAGATCAGAAACTACAGGTCGATAACATTGTTGTCGGTGCCCTATAAAATGGTAGCTAAAGCACTGACGAACCGTATGCTTCCCAACATGAAGCGCCTCATACACCCAGACCAATCCGGCTTTATCTTGGAAAGGAACATACAAGATAACATTCCTTTGGTGAATGAGACGATCAAATACGCACGCCAGAGGGTAAAGGAAGCGGCGGTTCTCTTCATCGACTTTGAGAAGGCATATGACCACGTCGACTGGACATTTCTCGATCTATGCCTCCTTAAAATGAACTTCGGACCAAATATCTGTAGATGGGTGAACACCCTTCACCGCACAGCCTCAACCAATATAATGGTAAATGACCACCAGTCCAACCCATTCCCCCTTCAACGCTCGGTTAGGCAAGGCGACCCCATTGCCCCCCTACTGTTCGTGATAGTCATGGAAGCACTGGCAGTATCCATAAGGGCCAACCCAGAAATAGAAAAGATGATAGACGTATCAGAGATCCCCTACCATCTCATCCCTATGACTTCCCTGTTTGCAGACGAGCTGATGGTGCTTATAAAGGCAAACAAATCATCCATCGGTACCCTTGTGCACACCATTCAAGTCTTCTCCGTCACCTCGGATATGGTAGTCAATTGGGGGTCAAGGACTGAGGGGTGGTGGCTGCACCCCAGGGGAGACGACCCCCCGTCGGAGCCAGCCATCCTGTGGAAACCGAAGGAGGAAGCAATCCGGATATTGGGAGTCAAACTCACAGCACTGGGGCCCCCGAAGGACCATGGGGCCTCGTTGGTGGAGGACGCCCTGACATCGCTTGCACGATGGAAAGGCCTCCATACCTCAATCACCGGTAGGGCCCTGACAATTAACACGGCAATCTTCTCCACCATTTGGTACAAGGCGGCATGCTGGCCGACCCACCCCAAACTCCTGCAAAAACTGAGAACGGCGGCAGCAGCCTATATCAGGAAAAATGACCATGAAGATTAGACCTTCATATCGAGAGTGGCATGAAAATACATTGCCCAACCTGGGGCGCAAGGAGGGCTGGCAGTACTAGAACCGGAGGATCAACTGAGGGCCCTTTCTTTTAAAGTCATTATCCGACTCCTTCTGGGTAACGAAATCCAGTGGGCGCCATATGCAATGATTCAAATTGCTAACCTGGCACCCCCCTCCCCTGCTGAAAAACCGGTACACCCTTTGCAATGGTTCACAAACCCCGCCTGGTCTGTACCCGGTCCACCTAGAAACGAAGGGGACGACTCTCCACAAATTCAAACTAGAAGAGACACAGTTAACGATCCGCTCTGGCCGAATCTCATCAAACTGTGGAGGATAATGGGTCCCTTCCCCCTCCCCCCTCAACCACGCTGGCAGGAAATAAGAAGACAGCCTCTCTTCGGAAATTTGAGTATTCTAGACGACAATGGAACCCCGCTGCAACTCGCAGTAGGATCCCACTGGCGATCATGGGTGGCCAGAGGAATATTCACGATAGGGGACATATGGGACGATAGAAAGGGTCTGAAAGACCAACTTAAACATGTACAAAGACGGACTGAGAAACTCGAATCCATCCAAACGGCCATTTCCCTCACTTGGCTGACTCAACTGAAAAAGGGTCCAACGATTGAAAAACATGACTGGGTGATGCAATACAAAAGTCTCCCCAGTCGGGCGATGGTATGGCAAGTGGTGGACAAAGAGGTAAACGACGTCAGCCTTCAAGCCTATCAAATAACGGACCAACAAGCCAGATGGTCCCCATTACAGGGGTTCAAGGGGGACGACGAAAAGGTCAACTGGACCGGCCTGATTAGAATCCGGGTCCTTGAAGGCCCTGACCATATCACGTATTTGAGCCCGCCACCCCCATCTGTGTGCTCCCCTTCGATCCTGCCGATTGGGAATGGCCAAGAATAGGGGAATCCGGGTCACAAAAAATATGGCAATACACAATCAAACAGGGGTACCGCGTACTGCACGAAAAGCATCCTTTTGCCCAAATAATCCAAAACAAGTGAGAGAGGGACTCAGTGTTCCCCACGATCGACTGGTCCGATTTCAAATAGGCACACTATGCACACATGATACCCACGTCACATAGAGCCCTCCAATGGCAAATTCTGCACCGCTGCCTCCCGACTCCAGATTGGATTGTATCCAGGACACGGCTGGAGCAGAAGGGGCAGCTCTCTCCAATTTGCAGGTACTGCGGCAGGTCATCCCAACCCCTGAGAGCCACACTGGAACACTGCCTCTTGGCCTGTCCGATGGCCACCCAGATCTGGAGATGGTGGGACGCGGCCTGGAATACATTGACAGGATCTCGGTACCCGTGGGACCTGCTACTGCTCCTCTTGGGAAAACACACTGCTACTCCCCCCGCGTGGTCCCCGTACGAGACAAACCTATTCCAAACAACGAGGGTAGAGCTGCTCATGATAGTCTGGAGGGCGAGCTGCCCTTTTGAAAGGCACGCCAACAACTTCGGCTTCGTCCAAGCCAAGGAGCACATAGCGGACTACCTGCACGCTATAACCAAAGCGGCATGGGACAAACTGTCTATTCTAAAAAAAACAATACAAAACGACCCGGTCCTGACAGACACAATAAAAAAACAGAAAATGGAGGAAGCTACAACCCAGTTCACCGAACAATGGCTGGGACCTAGAAAGATCCTCGCCGACATTGAAGATTCCCAAATTCAATGGAAGCACTGGAGAAAGGAGGGAAAAAACTGGCCCTTTCGGTCCCTCGCAGAATTCCCAGTCCCTTCCGCTTCCACCCCCCCCTCCTTTGTCCTTGTCCACCAATGACCCCCTCCCTCCCCCTCAGTGCAACTGCAATCAGGGGGGCTGCACAACAGGGCTGGGTTAACAGAAAAAGGGCGCTCTGACTAGGGAAGGGAATGTTAGCAGCTCCCGGGGAAAAGGGAGCCCCAAGGTGTGAACAGAAATGCCCACAAGCCCTAGGAAAACAAACAGAAAACTTTGTGCTTCATGATGTGTCAATGGGACGCTGGGCCCGATTCCCAGCAGGTGCCGCTCCCCACCAATAGATGGAGCAGCCCGACAAAGAGACCCTCAATTCCTGCGGTTCTCTTACCACCGTGGGGATAGTGGGCTTATGAAGGGGSTTTAAAAAAAAAAAAAAAAAAAAAAAAAAAGGAATGGAGTGGTGACAAAGGTGGAGGGTTGCATGACTTGGAAGAAATGAGAGATTATCGGTTAGTTTTCAAGGACTGGACTAACATAGAGCCCTCGTTCCCACTACGCCCTCCCTCGGACTTCCCAGACCCCTTCCTGCCCCATGCCCTGTCATTGGCAGAAATCCTACCCTGAATGCGATATCTGATCCCTATGATCCCCTCTATTTCTGTATCAACGCCCACACGCAGAACTCCTCCCTGGAGCCCCCTGGGGAGGACCCCGCTAAGGATAGCCTGAGCAGCCTGTGACATCGGGCAGGGTCTGGAGGGAGTAGTCAGTGAAGAGTATCGGCCCTGAAACGTTCATCTGGCGCCCTGCTCCAAGGGTGAAGAGATACACAATACTCCATGTTCATTAAGGACTACACTACTGAACACTATACAGGCCTGCTCAGTCAATCCCCTGGGTTGTAGGGTAATCAATGCTGGCAGGCACCTCAGTCTCAGTCCTCATCTTCCTCACCTTTCTCAGACATTTCATTCTCAGACATGCTCAGACATCCTCAGACATTCCTCAGACATTCTCAGACATTAGTTCTTTTGTAATATGGGATGCTGGACCCGTCTTCCAGCAGGTGATGCTCCCCACCAATAGATGGAGCCTCTCCCTAGATGTTAGTGGTGTCTGCCCTTATCAGCAGCACTAACACTGGCAGGGGCGTTTGTAAAAAAAAAGGGAAAAAAAAAAAAAAAAAAAAAGGTCTTGTCCCCCCATCGTGTTCAGCTTTTTTATTCCTTTTTTTTTTTGCGTGGATCCTTTTTCTTTGGGGGGGGGTGGGTGGGTGGGGGGCCGGCGTAACTTCAGTACAGTCACAAAAAGGGTTTGAAATTACACTTCAGGCACTCCCCCCAACATAACACCCCCCCACGCAACCCTACGTGACCGGAAACCTAGGTTGTATGCATTGCCCGAAGTGCAATTTGAAACTGTTTTTTGCCCAAACTGTTTTTTTTTTTTTTTTTTTAAGAACTAATCTATATTCTTCTCTTAATCTTCTTTGTATATATTTTCCTCATCTATCTCATCCTCTCGCTACTCCATGTATAGTAGTACGGGGGACCACCAACCAAACCTGGAACCTGGAACTGTCCCCAGTCCACGGGCCCACGGGGTAGGTTGGCACCACAGCAGTGGTGCGAGAGCGAGGCTTGTATCACCCCCTCATCACGATGATGCAGGGTGATCAGGCATTGCCGACGGGGGAATTTCAATCCGGTGGTGCCAGTGCTGAGCGTCTTTGGCCAGTCACTTGCACCTCCCCCTACCCCCCTCCAACCCCACATTAGCGGTGTCTAATGGCCAATATCATTGCTGCATATCAACCCAACAATATTTGGCCAAGGTCCTCCCAATGCTGGCGTGGAGAGCCAACGGGTTTTCTCTAGCTGGTAGAACACCAAGCTTGCCCAGGCACGTACATGACCTCCTGAATGCAACTTATGTGCCTTACCAACTGACCTAAATCCCCCAGGCTAGCCCAAACTGTATCTGTGACTCCCAGGTAGTTCTCTCCTCTCCCCCCCTCCCTTTTTTTTGGGGCCTGTCCAGCTCTTTTGATTCTATTTTACCTGAAGAAGACTCTTGCTTTTGCGGAACAGCACGCCACCCTTGTATTGTGAGGTCCCTGGCAGATTCTTCATATCTGGCCGTTGATCTTCATAATCTACAATCAGGTCAAGTTCAAGCTTCAAAAACAAAAAGGATCTGGGACGGTGGGACGGTGGGACGGTGGGACCTCACCCAGGTAAACCCAACAAAATTGAACAAATTGCACCC
This sequence comes from Chara braunii, assembly GCA_003427395.1. Classification (NCBI taxonomy): domain Eukaryota; kingdom Viridiplantae; phylum Streptophyta; class Charophyceae; order Charales; family Characeae; genus Chara; species Chara braunii. Next base: position 4,452,121 of record BFEA01000015.1, on the reverse strand, counting down.
CACTACTCACCAAACAGTGGTGAACCATGAGCACGTCGTCTCGTAGAAGTAGGCAAGATACATTCAGGCCTATGAATAGTGCCACATGTATCTTGCCAGCTTCTATGTGCAGTAGTAAGTATGCGAAGATGTACGCACCTTTTTTCAAAAAGTAAAAAAAAAGAAGAAAAAAAAAAGAAATAGCATTGCATTGCAAAAAAAAAAAAAAAGATGCACTCAGCTTTTTTGAAGTTTTTCCAAATTTTGGTAGCAATGTGGTGAGGCCCCAGTCCTTTCGGCCACAGCAAATGATGTAAGGGACGGCGGGCCCGTTTCCTGGTTATATGATATCTGCTTTGTTCGGTAAAAAAAAAAAAAAAAAAGAAGGTTTGCAGTTTCTTTGCCACTGGGGCTTGGACCCATTAGCCAAGTATTCTTTTTTTTTTTTTTAAAAGAGAACAGCCCAATCGGATGCTAGGTGTGCTGGTAAGAGCAGACCCATCTAGCACCGTTGGGGAGGCTCCATCTATTGGTGGGGAGCATCACCTGCTGGAAACCGGGTCCAGCGTCCCTTTGATATATCGTGCAATACAAAGAATGTTGTTCGCAGCACAGTTCTGAAAATACGTATCATACCATGAAACAGTCTGTCTGTGGGGATTTGGGCAGGGAGATCTATGCCCCAGTCCCTCCCCCCCTAATATGTCTGTCTAATCTGTCACAACTAAGCCATTCCCCATTTGGACGTCAACCACAGGTTYGAGGTATCGTGAGGTTGATCCAGCACGTCCCTCAGGACTCAGTGACTTGTCCCCAATCTCTCCCCAACCCCTGACCCCGAGCCCCTCGGTCTCTGGCCCTTTCCTAAGAAGGCCGTAGTCAGTCGTCCCTTTCCCCCCTTTCCCCCCCTCTCCCTGTGCAGTAGCCCTTCCTACCGACCACCGCACACTCGTATAAACCATCCACACTTCGTATAAACCCCTGCAGGTCCTTGGTCGCCATGTTTGCAGCCTGTTGTCGTCTCCCTTCGCTGTTGCTGCCAAGATACACAATCGGCGGTGCACATGGGGACTAAGATGACCCCCTGGCCGGCTAAGAGGTTTGAGGTTTGGGGCGGGTGTCGGGCGGGGGCAGACGGGAGAGGGCGGGGGGGGCT
>BFEA01000015.1:4415380-4433672 GCA_003427395.1 Chara braunii | reverse complement strand
GAGAGAGAGAGAGAGAGAGAGAGAGAGAGAGAGAGAGAGAGAGAGAGAGAGAGAGGGCAGGGCAGGGCAGAAAGATTCTCTCCCAGGGCCAGGGGAAAGGCCGAAAGTGTCAACAACAGCCACAGGGGCATGCTGGAAAGATGCTCAGTACCGGTAGGGGCATATGGGAAATGTTTCTGCTGGTTCTCAACGGCTATCCGGTAGGGGCATACTGGAAATTTGGGAGAGGTACCGGTAGGGGCATATGAAACATGTTTCAGGCCCAAACGACACCAGGGGTCTCCTGGAAACATCATTCATTGTCAGAGGGGGGCGACAGGGTAAGTTGGCAGTCAGAGCGGCATGCCGCAAATTAATCGAAATTTCAGGGGCATCTCGAAAATTTTCCCTTTTGAAATTTTATCAAATGCGCTGGTGTGATTGTTCAAATATGAGCTTGGTGCAAGGCTTTTCACCAATTTCTATCTTCGAGATTGGTTTTCAGTCCAGTAGAATAAGATACTGTCCTTGTCTTAGTGGAAAGACCTTGGGAAGGAAGTCGTGAGCAAACCCTATCAGAACCATGAAATGGGGTATAAATGCCGTCATCATCCCCACGAGTAGATTGGAGCTTTACCCCAAAAAAAAAAAAAAAAAGAAGCATGGGAAATAGTCCTAAGGGGGGTGCTGGGGAGGACCCCGCCAATGCCTTTTTCTATTCTACTTTCTGCTGAGGTAGTCAATGCTGACCTTTTGAGTATTCTGGAAGCAACGGAGCATGGTTTTGGAGTGTGTGGCTCCCCTGATTAGTATCAGTCCCTAGTATCAATCCTTAGCGGTCTATCTGACACCCTTCTTATAAGGGTGAACAGATACAAAAGAGATTGGCTGCCCTGCATGCTCACACAAGGCTACTTTACTGGATACTACACAGGATCTGCTCAGTCAATCCCCTGGGTTTCAGGGCAATCAATGCTGGCAGACTCCATAGCCACTATTCTCATAGGGTCTGCTCAGTCAATCCCCTGTTTTGCAGGGTAATCAATGCTGGCAGATCCCACAAGTCACTGTTCTCACCTTCTCAAGATATTGTTCTTTCAAGGGACGGTGGACCCGTTTTCCAGCAGGTGACGCTCGCCACTAATAGATGGAGCCTCCCCCCAGGTGTTAGTGGTGTCTGCTCTTACCAGCAGCACTAACACTGGTGGGGGTGTTTTTCTTACAAAAAAAAAAAAAAAAATGTCCTAGGGGGGGTGCAGCTTTCGGCCAAATGGAAGTTCTTGGATCACAAATGTGTCTATGGGCCTCAAAACGCATCTTAAAAAGTCCTTATGTTTGTAGGCCTGGGGTGTCAGGTCCGTCCTTATCGGAGGAAAATTCATCTGGATTCATCTGCTCAGACCAAAAAAGTGGTGCTGAAATCCGGGTGTGTCGCCCAAATAAAATCGAAAACATTCCCTCCCCTCCCCCCCCCTAAAGTTACGTGGGATGCCTGGCCAGTGGCCAGGCATCTAAGCAAAATTGCCTGCGGCTCCTGATTTTTTTTTTTTCTTCTTATTGGATGGCTTGCGGTGAATTTTTGTGGCCAAAAATATCAGCCTGAATCGAGGCTCCTTTTTGTTTTCTCAGTGTTTTGGGTTTGGTTTACCTCAGCATCCTTTTTTTTTTTCTTTTTTTTTAATTTGCAACTTCATTAAAAAAACCGGGAAACGGGCCCGGCGTCCCTCACATAGATGCTGCAGCCGTCCTGGGCTAAGAAAGGCACTCCCGGCCAACCCTATCCCTAACCACAGCCCTCTAGCTGCCGAGACCCCGGCCCCCCGGCACCATCAGTCCCAAGTAGCTAAAGAAACAAGAGAAAAAATGACGGTCATGACCTAAGCACAAAGAAAAGTAGAAGTCAAGCCCTATCCATTACTCAAATCCTATTTACTTCTAACCATTCATCAAAAGCCGCGCGAAAACCAATCGAAAATTACTCAAAACTACTCAAACCGTGACCCGTGGTAATTACAAAAGACTTTAAAACCTGGAACCACGCCGCGTCCCTCAGCATCCTTGATTTAGCTTGGAATTCAAAATTGACAAAAATAAAAGACAAAAAAGACCCTCAACCAAAGGTTGCATCCAGCAGCCTAGCTCAGTTGGTAAGGCTCGCAAGTGGCATTCAGGAGGTCGTGGGTTCAATTCCCATTCACCGCATATACATTCATGGGCATGCTTGGCACCCGCCACCTAGAGGTAGACCACTGGAACCCCTGATCGGCATTGAGCAGAGTCTGCTGATGTTCGTAGGGTAGGGGACCTGAGGGGGCACAGGGATTGGTCCCTGATGCTACTGGCTGTCCCCTGGCTGGTATCGCCCACCTGCAGGTCGGGACACGTCGGGAGCGCCCCCTGCATGTTCTCTCATGAACACGGTTTCGGCTGCTACGGGGTTTCCCGTATGACTATAGTTATGAGTAGTGCTAGGTAGGTAGTGTGAGGTGAAATTGAGAGAAGAATGTAGCTTACGTCATTTTCAAAAAAAAAAAAAAAAAAAAAATGTTGTTTGTAACTTCGGGCCTTGTTCTACACACTTGGAAATACTAGAGATTCTAGGCCACCCACAGCCCCTAGATGAAACCCTTGAGATGGATGCCCTATAGACTCAGGTGCCCACGACAGGGTGTCAGTAACAGTTGTGGTTCGTGGAAAATTACTGAAAAAAAGAAAAAAATCTGCGTTTTATGCCGTATTTAGGGTCCAGCCCTAACTTCTCAGGCGACCTTCCAAGGCGCCCTTGAGATTTTCGTCGTTTTGGCTGGGGTGCACTTGAGAAGTTAGGGCAAACCCTAGATATGGAAAATCTGGAAACATTTCGGAGTTTAGGGAGGGGTGGAATGATACTTCCTTGAAAAACCGCAAATCTCAAATGGTGTCGAACTAGGCCCTTTGTTTGTTTGTTTGTTTGTTTGTTTGTTTGTTTGCTTGCTTGTTTTTAAGTCCAGTGTGCTATAAGGGGGCATACTTTAGGGGGTACTGTATGCAACTGAGGGAGCGGTAGTGGTATTTAGGGGGCTGTTCTGCACTGGGGCTGGGAGGTGAGGGGGCGCCTTCCCACGGAGGCAGTGAACAGACAGAGGGTTGTTTTTTGGGGGAGAGGAGTAATCCACTTGGTTCTTGTGAGTCCTTTACATGCAACTGAGAATTGCGCTGGAGTTTCCATGGGAGAGAGGGTAGTTTGTCCCTCCCTTCCCCTCTTCTTGTGGAATTGTAGGCACTGAATGATGTTCCAGTTGAAAAAAATATTCATTAGTTCTGAAAAAAAGGGGCCAGGAGGAGCTCGATGTTAGGAACTACAACTATGGTGGTGAGGGGGCTGGGCTGCTATTTGCTGATGTCCTTGGTCCCCATGGTTTGCGAACGGACGAGGCCAGAACGACGCTGGTCGGTGCTGGGGCTTGGTCGCGCTGCCCTGTAACTCGAGCTGTACGGGTGTATGAGACCTGGTAGAGAGATCTGGAGAGTTGTCGAGGGTGGAAGGCACTCTAGTGTCCATTGGTGAGCTGGTATTCAGTCAACACTGGCCGGAGCCGGGGCGGGTCGCTTTGCCCTTTAGCCTAGCAGATGGGGGGCTTCTGGGGTGGGTCGTGCCACTCTGTAACCTAGCAGTTGGGGGTGTGAGGCCTGGTAAGGATTTAGTGTCGGGACATAGGGGGGAGGCAGATAGGGTTGGGATGCTGAAAGCACTAAGGCAGGTGTTTTGTTTTCGGTCTGAACGTTCCTATGATCTAAGGCTTTGTTGGTTGTTCTTGGTTGTCAATGGTGGTCTTATGAGTGATTTGTGATTCTGGGGACTCCTGGCAACTCATTATAGGGGGCTCCATTGCTGTTATACTTAGTGATCTGTGGCTGTTCGGTGCCAGAATGACGCTGGCCGGTACTGGGGTGTTGCCCTGTAACCTGCTGATGAAGGAGTGTGAGGCCTGGTAGAGAGATCTGGGAATGCTTCGGGGTGGGCATTCCAAGGGACAACCAAGGGTTGCTGCTGGGATGACGCTGGTCGGAGCTGAGGTGAGTCGTGTTGCCCTGTAACCCAACAGGGTGGGGTGTGAGGCCTGGAAGAGCTCGACAGGGAGTAGGACAGTGTTGGAGGGTTTTAGAAGGGTTTGCTAGGGATTCCGAGGGTTTTGAACATTTGTGGGACCTTTGTGGTGGCGATTTTGTTGTGGGTAGTCCCTTCTTCTCTGAAGATTGTCGTTGTAATTTTTTAAATAGTTCAGAATTTTCTTAGCCAAAGCCGGGTAATGGGTCCGGTATCTTAAAAAAAGAGGTTCTTACAGTCCCTTCGTGTAGTTTAGAAAGAAACTTCTCATAGTTTTTTTATTTTTTCAGATATTTCTGAATTTTAGCCTATCTCGTGAGGTTCTTCATCGAATAGGCTAGTAATTGCTCATGATCCTATTCTTAGACGAAGTCGGGTAAAAGCCCCGGTATCTCAAAGTTTTTCTGTATATGTTCTCAAATATGTTTCATGTTTCAAATGGGATGTTGGGCCCGGTTCCCAGCACGTGCGGCTTCCCACGAATAGATTAGAGCATTGTCCTCCCCCCCCCCCCCCCCCCCCCCCCCCCCCCCCCCCCCCCCCCCCCCCCCCCCCCCCCCCCCCCCCCCCCCCCCCCCAAAAAAAGAGGTCAGGGACCAGACCCGCGGTGATTGCTGGCAGAGACAGCCAATGGTTGTCCTGACAGGATAGGCCACCTACCCCACCCATCCCCACGTTAATGCTCCCATCGCAACCCCTGTCCCTACTATCCTACCTCAATGTGACCAGCAGTCAGGACCATCACCTTACTGGTATCAAGGGAAACTTGGACCAGACAGCAGTGACAAGCACCAAGGCTGGGTCAACCCCCCAGCCCTAGTGGAAGCGGAAATGGATGAATCTTGCCGTACGGGAACTTCGGACGCCAGGCTCATGCAATCTTCTATAGGACCAATTCAGAGAGTCTACCCAGCAGAAGTACCTAAGCAAGGCAAGCCGGCGCCCACGGACACATCCTACCGTCCCTCCCCTAACTTACCCAAGGGCGTATTATTGTCCCTTTCTTGGTTCTGCCTGTTGTTGGCGAGTGTGTTGTTGTTTTTGCCATAGTTAGGACATTGTAATGAAAGCAACACGAAAGGGGGTACAGTTTCTGGTTTAAGTTACTTTTCATATTCTGTCGTAGGTGTTCGGGGACAGCTGTGAGTGTCCTGACATCCTCATACTGTGTGAATACGTCAAGTCTTTGATGTATGCGATGGCAAGGAGGGTTTGGGGTTTCTAAGTTGAAAGATTCGCAGCTGCGATTGACCTGACTTCTCCATACCGTGTGGACATGCCAAGTCTTAGATGTATGCGGCGTTAAGGAAGGTGCTAGACAGACCCCAGAGGAGAAGAGAGAGCAACTTATGCGAGACTTTTTCTGGGTTGAATTTAGACATATCCCGGTCGAGATACAAGCCGCCTTTGTCTATGAATTTGGACAGCAATTTAACATCGTTGACTTCATAGACCCACTCCCCCCCTATGTAGCAAAACGCGATGATTACCTGATGATGGCCTTGGACGTCCCCAGGGACCAACCTTTTTCCATCGATGATATCATCCCTTACAGAATGGGGGGGAAGGTCTACCAAATTCATAAAGCCCATAAGTTTAGGCCCTGGTGCTTCAAATGCAGAGCATACGACCACTTATGCACAGAGACGGCCTGCCCCCATCATCCCAACAAGAGAAAGCTTACGCCAGGCACGCTGCAACAAGACCACCGCAGACTGAACAGGTGGTACCCTGCGGCCCAGGGCTACGAAGGGTGGGTCTACTTGGAGGACTTCGACCAGAAAGGCTAGGCCAGAGGCTGGACGTGGGAGGGACGCGGGGATTCGTTCGGGTCGACCAGACCGCCGGATGACTGGACTCCACCAAACAACAAGCAAAACAAACAGCCGTCGGAGTCAGCTTCCACAAGCCCCGTGGGCCTAGGAACATCAATAACACCCCTTCCGCTCGGCGAGAAAACCGCACAGGTGCCAAAACAGAACTTACAACCGCGAGAAAAACAAAAACCGAACCGTGCAGGCGGCTGGGGCCCCGCGGCGAAAGAATATATCCCCAAACAAGCTCTTCTAGACAACGGCGAAAGACAGCAGAATACTCAGAAGCTAAAGGGGGTTCACCCGGGCGAGCGCAAGACAACAAACATCCTTGAAGAGGCCTTTGGGCCGGAACCCATGGACATAGAGACTGTCCCGGGAGCCCCGGCCGCACCCTCCCCCCCTGATGTCAACATGACGGAGGCGGGGGAGACTAGTGACGACCAAGCAATAAAAGAACCATCTTCAACCACTGGAAAGGAGACTGTGGCGCAGAGGGACGGTCTCCAAGAGGTAGCGGACTGGCTAATGGAGAATCTGCGCCAGAAATATGGGAAAGGAAACGAAGAGTTTTGGGACGAAGTATACAGGGACCTCATCCCTCTACTCGAAAACAGTCCGACCCTCCACGAGGCCCTGACTCGAGGTCTGCCGGCAGGGAAGTCCTGGCCTGAGATTTGCGGCAAAATCCTCCACATCATCTTGAACCGTTTTCACCCCCGGATGTCAGAAAAAGAAAAAGAGACTACTCAGAAAAACAGCACCCAAGAACAGACCCAGAACACTGGCCAACGGAAACCCAGGGGGGATGACTTAAATGCGCCAGTCCCTCAGAACCCCTTGCCCCTGCAGCGAGACGACAAGGACACAGGTCCAAAGCAGACGCAGGAGGATCACCCGGACAAGCATGCGGCCGAGGAAAAAGTGGTCGAAAAAGGAGAGAGTTTTGGGGCTCACCCCCCCTCAGAGGCTGTCCCGGGGACGCATCCGACGCAGCCGCACTGTAACTCAGATGGAGGCATGAACCAGGCACGAGAAAACCCTCAGAAGGAGCAGGGGGAGGAGACCGGGTCTGTAGCCCGGAATGGCGCTGGGACAGAGAGGCAACCTAGAGATTGCACGACAGAAGGCATGTGCCTGGCCCTGCCCTCCTGGAACCCCGGTGCACCGAAGGAACAGGCGCCCCCTCTCCCTACTCCCCCTCCCCCGAAGCCTCCGGAAAACAGTTTGGTGAGTAAAAGACAAAAGATCCGCCATCTGTTGGATCTGTCGATGGGTACTTCGCAGCCCTCAAATAAAGGTATTGTTCTCCTCCCAGTGAGACAAAAGGAAGGACAATGGGAGTTGGGTCTGTCTACCCCACCGGGTGCAGCATACGGGGAGGTTACTCTACAAGGGTGCTCATTTGTGTTTCTTTCATTTACCTCCTGGGCCGGCAACTGGGTGCTCCGGAACACGGACATAGCCCAACTGACCCGTGACCGCCTCCCATCGGGGGCCTCCTCAGCTCTGGTCCTCTCCCATGGGCAACACAGACTGACCTCCAAAGACGTTTACCTACGGTATGCCCACACTAAAACAAACGACCTTATATGGTTAGACCACAATGCTCTAATGGAATTGCAAATACTCAAAATCAAAGCCGGCGACCCGTGGTCCGCCTCTGAGATAACCTCTTTCCTCGTCAAACTGCTCAATAATGGCATGCTACAAAAAGGAGACGTCTTGCGTTCACAGGAGTGGCTACCGCTATAAAAAAAAAAACAAAAAAAAAACAAGAAGCAAGAAAGAGGAAAAGAAAGAACAGGAGGAATGAACGTGGTGGATGCACTCTACGGAAGAGACAGGTCCTAGAAGCTCTGCAAAAGACAGGCGGACCTGGACCTGCGGTCGCTTAACGAAAATGGCTTGGCTTCTGCAAAGCCCCCCAAAAGGCAGACCATCATGGACCAACTGAAAGGGGTAGGGGGGAGGGATTGGCCCGACGTGGTGTGCCTACAGGAGACCCATCTCATGGACACCCCAGAGCATAACCACAGGCATAAAGAGCTATGGCCACACCCGGCCTACAGGGCCCACGCACCCAGGCCCGGGAGTGGGGGGGTGGCCATCTGGCTCCCCCCAAGCTCAAAGATTGAAATGCTTAACTGGGAGGCGGACCAACAGGAAGGCAGGTGGGTATACCTTCTTGCGATGCTAGAATTGGAAGTGGTTAGCATCCTGAATATATACGCTCCCAACGAATCGTCAGCACGTCAAACATTCTTCGAATCCCTCAAGGCTAAGTTACCTGTCGAAATTCCCGTCATTGTAGCTGGAGACTTCAACCCCGCCCCGGACCGCTGGCTGGACAGATGGAGAATCCCCTCGTCCTGCCCGTTCTACATGGAAAACGACGAAAGAGTACTTATGGAACTCTCACAAACTCTTAATCTCTTCGACACCTTTCGAAAATATTTTCCCATAGCCCGCCGCTTCACCTGCTGGCGAAGAAACGACATTGAGGGCACCTCGAAGTCCCGCATAGACTTGATTTTGGCCTCAGAGGAACTCCTGGGGGCCCTCCAAGCAGCAGACATATTTCCCCACAACCCCTTCCCGGACCTGGACCACGCAATGTGCGTCGCAGTTTTTTCGTTCAGGAAAAAAAACGGACCAGGGCAGAGGGTTCTATAAACTCAACACGTCTCTACTGAAAATAGAAAACTTCAAAACCTACCTCAACGACATATGGTCCTACTGGCAAGAACATAAATAACTGATAAGTGATGACATAACATGGTTCAACAACGGCCTGGTTTTTCTAGGCCGCAAGTGCAACGAATTCTCTAAACTACTTGCAACACGACGCCAGGCAGAGGAAATAGACGCGCAACGCCGCCTGCATCAACTCCAGCAGCAGGAGGACGACACGGATGACCCAGATAATGATACAGCCCGTGCCATTCAGACACTGGAAGCGGAACTGCTCTCTCATATGGAACGTAGATGGCAGGGGGCCAGGATCCGGGGCAAACTCTCCAAATATAACATGGAAGGCGCGATGGATGCGAGATTCTTCGCAATGGCCAAGCTGAACACTGGGAGATCGGTGATTGAGGCACTGAAAGACCCTCACATCAACCAGGGCCCCCTGGTCACATCCACTGCAGCATGTACAAAAATAGCTAGAGACTTCTATCAAGAACTCTTCACATCCACCTGTGGGCACCAGCCGGCGGATCAGCGGAAACAGGAAATTGAGGAGTTCCTAGCTCCATTAAACAAGTCCCTCACAACCGAGCAACGCGAAGTGCTCGACACCCCTCCAGCAAAAGAGGAAATACAGGAGGTGCTGAAGCAAATGGAGGACGACAAAACTCCGGGCATCGACGGCCTACTGAATGAGTTCTGGGACACCATGTGGCCGGCTGTCTCACAGGACCTCATGGACTTCTACCGCGAAGTCTGGGCGACTGGTAGGATGGGGGAAGTCGTGGGGCAAGGCCTGTTGACACTCCTTTACAAAAAAGGTGACAAGACCAACATCCAGAATTATAGACCAATTACGCTGCTCACGGTGGTCTATAAATTGATCGCCAAAGCCCTGACAAACCGCTTGGAACCAATAATGGCCGACATCATCCACCCGGACCAGACGGGCTTCATCCAGGGCAGAAATATTCAAGACAATATCCTTCTGGTCAATGAATTGATTAAGTTAACCAGGCATACTCAAAATAATGCAGCAATAATCTTCATTGACTTTGAAAAGGCTTATGACTATGTCGACTGGTACTTCCTTGATAAATGTTTAGAAAAGCTAAACTTTGGACCCCAATTTCGACGCTGGGTACAAATTTTACACACAAACGCGACAACCAGGGTCATGGTGAATAACAACCTGGCCCCGCCCATTGAGCTGCAGAGGTCCGTTAGGCAAGGGGACCCGGTCGCCCCCTACCTGTTCGTAATTGTCATGGAAGCGCTAGCAGCCAACCTGAGGACCCATAAGGATATCAAGAGAATTCGGGTATCAGCAATACCCAAGGAAGCAATACCGGTCTGCTTACTGTTTGCAGATGACCTGACTTTGATGGTAGATGCATCCAAGGAATCAATGGAGGGAGTGCAATGCATGATGGACCGCTTCTGTTTCCTGTCAGACATGAAAGTAAATTGGGGAAACAAAACCCAGGGCTGGTGGATTCACCACCAAGGCGTGAGGCCCCCAGAACAACCAAAACTCAGATGGCTCCCTAAAGAGGCCCCTATAAGAGTACTTGGTATTTCTATGACTGCCGAGGGCAGACCGGCCACCAACCACGAATGGATCACAACCCCCCCTCTGGCAAAAATGGCGGCCTGGAAAGGCAGACACACTTCCTTATGGGGTCGCGCCCTCATAATCAATAACGTGGTTCTGGCCTCCATGTGGTATAAATCTGCAATCTGGGCGCTGGACAAAAAAGAACTTCGCCCCCTGCAACGCCAAATTGTCGCCTTCTTGTGGAGGGGGGACCACGACAGGCAAAATGTTATTGGCCGAGTGGCATGGCACTCTATTACCCTGCCCAAAGAAAAGGGGGGCTTGGGGATTATCGACCCTCTCACACAGACCAAGGCACTGATCCTCCAATGGATCAAACGACTTATTTTCAACAATGATTCCCCTTGGTAGGCGCTGGCTTTGGAACAAATCTCTAGACTGGCCCCCCAAACTCAAAACGGCACGGACCCGTTAATGTGGCTTGAAAACCAAAGCTGACCCATCCCTAGAACGCCACAGCAACGGGACCCCTGCCCCGTCACACCCAGACAGTTGCTCAAGGAAGACTTGGCAAAGGACCCCTTCTGGGCCAACCTCCTCGCTACCTAGAGAAACCTCCCCCTCCCGGACAAAACCCCTCCAGAAAGATGGGAGGGGGTGGCTCGCCAACCCCTTTTTGGTAACAGGTGGATAACAGATACGAATAGCCAAACCCTCCACTGCATGGATTCGCCATGGCAAGGATGGGTGAAGAAAGGGGTCACAAGGATACACGACATATGGAATGCGGAAAGAAAGGAATGGATCGGTCCTGATCAGCTGCGGGAGAAGCTACGATACTGCCACCACCCCCAAGACGCGCTGGACAGATTGACGGAAATGATCCCTATAGACTCACTAAGAATTCTACGTAGGGGGCCCATCTTGCAGGCGGTCGACTGAGTGGCATGCCTCGATACTACAGGGGGCATGGGCAGGGTCGCGGCTTTGCACCCGAACGGATCGGCAACGGTTAACCGTTTCTTGGTACAGAAAGGAAACATTCTTTACAGCAATACTGACGATAAAACGTCAGTATACCCAAAAGCATATCTTTTCCGGATCAGGGTCCTTCAAGAAGACCAACAATGGATAGCGTTCAGGCCGACCACTCCAATCCAACAACTACCCTTGGACCCATTGGAATGCTCGTGGACATCCCAACGACGGAAAGGAAAGAACAGCATAAAAACACTTTACGGGTTAACGGTAAAATCGACATACAGGCTCCTTCGACCGAGAACCAACCTCGCCGATCAGGTAAGTGATCGATGGAGATCCCACCTGAATATCAGCCAGGCGGAGATAAGACCGGTAAAATGGTCTCGGTTGGCCAAGGCGAAACCGACTAAGATTGTGTCGATCCAATGGCAGATAGAGCATCGTTGCCTACCAACCAACAACTGGTTGATTGACAGAACAACGCTGGAGCAGCGAGGCTTGGCCCTTCCCTGGTGCAACCTATGCATGGATGCCTATCCGGCCCGCAAACACCCGGAAGCAATAGAGCATATTTTCCTACAGTGCCGGATGCACTGTGGATGTGGAGATGGTGGGACAGGATTTGGAGCCATCTAGGCACGAACTCTACCTGGCCCTGGGATTGGAAGGCGTTGCTCTGTGAAACCTGGCCTGGGAGGCTGACGGATCCCCCTGCGGGACAAACAATTTCAATTCATCAGAAGGGCGAAGGGGAAGAAAAGGAGTGGAAGATTCCGTTGGATAGTCTGTCATCGACTGAAGCCTTTTTCATCTCCCACATGCTCACACCGTCTGAGTCAAAAGTATTCAATCAAGCCGGAAGGTCTGCCATTATCAAGTCGCTCTCTGCCGAGAAGGTACAAAACATAAACAAATTGTATAAATCCCATGCCAGCAACTGGGTATTCCACGTCGATGCCGCGTTCAAATCCACCAATGAGAAAGTGGGGTGGATACGGAAGCGATTGGCATCTCTTAGGGGAAGTAGTATGGAGGAAGCTTGGGATCTTTTTTCACTTCAACCAATCTCATCGACAACTGTCACGATGATCAGGAGACATGAAGGGTACAAACGTACAATGGACGCCTGGCGAGCAATCAGGTGCGACATATCCGAGTTTCATATTTACCCTTGGGCCCCTCCCTCATCAACAACGCCCTGAGGAAAGGCGGGACCAACTAATGGCGGAGCACTTTTGGGTGGAATTTCGCCATATCCCCATTGAGGTTTATGCTGCCTTCGTGCAGGACTTCGGTGAGAAGTTTGACATTCTTGATTTCATCAACCCCCTGCCCCCTCATATCGCTAAACGAGATGACTATTTGATGTTGGCAATCGACCTCGTGCCAAGGTGCCCCTTCTCCCTTGACGATATAATCCCATTCCGGGTGGGAGACAGAGAAGTTAAAATTCACTCGGCCCACAAATTAAGGCCGTGGTGCTTCAAGTGTCAGGCGTACGGACACTTGTTCACGGACTCAACCTGCCCCCACCACATGGGTAATTAGACGCGAACCACAGGTCGCCTCACCCAGGATCAGTTCAGAAGTACGCACTGGGAACAGTCGACCCAGGGCATGAAGGGTGGGTCTATATAGACAAAAGGGATGAAGAGGGGAAGATCATAGGTTGGTCCTGGGACCAAAAGGGGGAACCCGAATGGAGTGCCAGACCCCCGTCCTCTTGGACACCGCCCAAAATTGTGGAGTCGCACCTGCACCTGTTGGACCCCCTTTCCAAAGTAAGCACATCCTCCTTGCAACAGCCAGGAGAAGGGCCCGCCATCTTAGACACCCGAGGCAAAGACTGTGGCCCGSACCCGTGAGATTACATACAAGACAATGCTTTGGTCCTGGAAAAGGCCGCTGGTCAGGGCACTAACATCCAGAAGGCACAAAAAGGCCCGGATCACTTGAGGAAGTCAACTCAATCACAGGAGGTTTGTGCCATCTTAGACACCCGAGGCAAAGACTGTGGCCCGAACCCGGGAGATTACATACGAGACAATGCTTTGGTCCCGGAAAAGGTCGTTGGCCAGGTCACTAACACCCATAAGGCATAGAAAGGCCCGGATCACTCGAGGAAGTCAACTCAATCACAGGAGCCAGGCCTAAAGACACAAAGATGTCACAACAGATTTGCAATTCTCAGGGACCTCTCAACAGGGGATTCGGGCAATGAAGAACCCAAGGACTCGGTCACAGAGGAGGTGCAAACGGGTCAAGGGGCAGACAGTCATAAAACACCACAATCAGAGAGTAACATAGATCAGCAGAAGGGGAAGCCATATTTGGCAGAAGGGGGAACACCGGCTTCATAGAACCCCCAGGATCCGTACAACAAAGTCCTGGCCCCCCGGTGGTAGGGAAAGAGAACCCATTATCCCCTCCCTGTCAAATCCGGGAGAGAAAAACGGAACTACTTTTGGATTGGATATTGCGAGGTTTGCAGCTCCACTTCACAGATGACTCGTGTGACTTCTGGGTGTAGGCTCCAACGCAGTTAACCTTGGCCCTAGAAGTCAACCCTATGGTAAAAAGGCTTGTGGAGGAAGGCCCGCCTTCAGATATTAGCTGGGAAGAGGTCCTCCAGCGACTCTTCAAAATCTCAGCCACATACTTTCAAACTGTAGTACCAACAGGCCAGGCCACACCTCGCGAGTGCATTGAGGTCTCACAAGAGTCCAAGGGGGACAAATCATCTTCCCTAAAGAGAATAAGGGTTCAAGAGAAGGAAAAACGGATGCAGACACAAGCACCCGAAGAATGTAGGGATAGAGGACGATTTGTAGGCAGGGGCAAGGGGGAACAGGGGATTGACACAAACAGAAACAAAGAAGGACAAATCATCCCCCCTAAATGAAAGTGGGGCACAGGGGAAGAGGGGACAGACACAGTTAGAAGCAAAGGAGGACACAGACCATTTTGTGGACGCCTTCGGACCGCAGCCTATGGAAGTAGAAGTGCCCTCGGACCCGCTTCCCCCCCCTAATGTGGTGGTGATGGATTTGGACCAACCAGAAGAAACGGAAGCCCCCCCCCGGGAATATGGACACTGAGCAAAAACTACGAGTAATTGCAGACTGACTAATGGAGGGGCTACAACCACAATTCACTGAGTCCCCTCAGGAATTTTGGGACCACGCGTATGTTCAGTTATTTGTTATGTTAGACAATAGCCCTATCCTGAGGGGCGCCTTGGAAGTAGGCCCCCCCTCTCATATCACGTACCACTGGCCGGACATATTTCAAAGGATCAGGCATATCACTATGATGCAATTCCACCCCCCAATGGACTAGACAACCTCGAATACACCAGATGGGGATCAAGCGGAGAGCAGTAAAACTCGGAGGTCAGAAGGTGTCGCACAACGGATAAAAAAGGTGAGGCAGCTAGTTGCGACAGGGTAATACGAAAAGCCTCTCTCGAAAACAGACGGGGTTGCAATCATCCCCCTGAGGCGGGTTGGTGACAGGATGAAGATCGGTTTGTCCCCGACTCAAGGAGGGATCACGTTGCGAGGATGGAGATTTGACAATACCTGGTCCCTCCCAAGTCTGAGGGATGGAGATTTCAGACGGCAAATGGAGGCCCACCTTAGCAAATAGTAATCCACAGGAGTGGTTGCAACCCCCAATTCGAGGGACCTACACGTGTCGCCTCCACGGATCTATATCTCCTTTTTGAAGAGAACAAGGATTCAAGCCTCCTCTTGTACAACCACAAAGCGTTAATGGATCTCCCACTACATCATCTTAAAGTTAGACCTTCTGGCCTGAACATGACCTTTACATTTGTATCTTGAAGGTCCTAAGATATGGCCTTTTGAACATAGTGGACTGGTCCCAAAAGCCCTGGCAGAAAGTGTAGCAGCGCACTCTCAGGGAAACGGAGATAACATCGAAATGTTGATGGACGAAATTGATATACTGTACTGCAGGAACCCCGCATGGAGACGTTCCCTTAAGGATGCGGACCTCGACTTGAGGTCGCTTAATGTCAATGACCTGTCATCTTTCAACCCAATTAAAAACCAGGTCATTTAAGATCTTTTACGAAAGGTTGGGGGATGCAGATGGTCTGACATTGTTTGTATCTAGGAGACACATCTGATGGACCGACCAAAACACCTTACAACTCATAAATTGGCATTGCCACACCAAATATATCAGGCACATGCAGTAGCATAGGCCTCCTGCAGCCACGGACATGTCACGCTTTTTTTACCATCTCGGCTCCCTCCCTCCTCCGGGTATTCCCTTGGTCATTGCAAGCGATTTTAACGCTGCACCCGACAGACGGTTGGACCGTTGGAATCTTCAGTGGAGCTATCTACATTATGTAGAGGAGGATGAACGGACCATTGCGCACCTACGCAGTTCTCTCGGGCTCATAGACTCGTTTCGATACCTCAATCCCACAGAGAGGACTTATATCTCCCTTCACTCCAACGACCCTAGGCGGCATTCCAAATCAAGAATCGACCTGATACTTATACAACATGCTCTGCGACTCACAACAATCCTTCCCCTGAGCCCTCACCCCAGTCTGGATCACAGCATATGTGGCGCAATCCTCTCGTTTTGTAAAAGGTCGGATCAGGGACCAGGCTATTATAAATTAAATACTTCACTATTGAAGGACACTAGTTTCAAGACTTTCATACGGGATGTATGAGCCTATTGGAAGCAGCAGCGACATAACATCCAATCCAACATCCAATGGTTCACGAATGACATGTTCTTCCTAGCGAAAAAATGCGCGGATTTTTTTAAGCTTACGGCGAAACGACGTCACGCTCATGAATTAGAAGTCCATGAACGACTTCATAACATGGTCTTCCAAGACACCTCGAACGATCATACGCCTACCATCCAACAATTAAAGGACAAACTTTTACAATATGCACAACACAGATGGCAAGGTACTAGAACCAGAGGCAAACTCTCCAAATGGACAGCAAAAAGTACTATGGACTCGTAATTTTTCAGTCTGGATTCCAATAGAGCACACCGTTGTCGGGCGCATCGGTCCGGCACCGCACGGGGGCAGCGCGGGACCCTCCCGGCCGCGTCACGCAGGAGTTGGTTTTCATAACCCTTCGTCGCAATATACATGGAGCTTCCGCAGGCCGCTCCGGCCGGGTGCGCCAGCCATACCTCTCGCGAGCCCCTACGACAGGATAGGGCATACGTGAGGCATGACTTACCTACACCTTACAGGAGCTGTCACCTCCCTTCGGTGGGCGTATCCCCACTGAGTTACCAGTCCACAGTACGAAAGTTAATCAGTTGCAATCACAGAGGTGGACCAGCCGAGGGCGTTTCTCGTTCGCTGTAGCATAGGGGGTACGCGCGGTAATACGCCTCTATCGGACCCGCACGCGAACCGACATCTTGGGGGGGCTGAGGTCCCAGGCGCGACTCATCGTCGGTCGACTAGGACGCATCCCACACACACGACAAGCACTCCGCTTTACGAACACACATACACACAAAACAACATATATACGAAACGACACAATACCAACAACGCGACAACGCTCCTAGTCCCTCGGTAGCCAACCCATAACTTTCCAGTGCGGAAATCGGATAGGCGTCACGCGTTGAACTTAGTATAAAACCACGCGGACGCAGGATATACTCATATCGACTTGCAATGCAGACATACACAAGCAGTCGCAACGATGACGTACTATGTAGTGTCCATAATCAAGCGGTCCCTCATGGATCCGAGTACCGCTTATGACACTCAAGTATCAGACTTGAAGTGTCGTGAGGGCCTAACCCTTCACTACATTGCACGGCTGAAGGAAAAGTCGTGCAACCGCCGCTGCATCTTAGGCTCTCGACCTGAGTGTCTCGGTAGGTAAATCAAATAGGCTTTGCGCGAGGGAAAACCCATCCCCGGCAGAGCCTAAGGCTTGGGATGTCTTGGACAAGGACCTCGAATCCCGGCCCAGGACCAAACGTCCGACTAAGAAAATCATAAAAAAGCAAGAGACAAGAATAAAAGGAGAGACCTCCCCTAAGCCCCTAAGTCTCAGCTTCTGAGTGGGGCTCTAATGTGGGGGCTCTTCAACCCATGCAAACATTCATCCCAAGTATACCCATGTATACATATATAAGGGTTAAGTATGTGACGATCACTTTTCACGGTCTCACTGACGTTTCTCACAATAATATGTATATGTGTGATCGTAGGCAACCAGATTCAGAATCTGCTTCACAGCACATACCTGCCATCACATCAACGAACCAAATCAACAGCCCACACACTACACGAAGTCAACCCCAACCACCTTCAACACTCATACCCCTCGCTTTAGCCATGCAAGCCCCAAACCTCCTTTCCAACCAACCTTAATTAAATACTCAGCACCTTTGTTAAATGACCATTCAAAAAAAGTGTGGGTCAAACCTTAATAAAACCACGAAATCACCAGGGCTAAAGCCTTTTAGGTTGAGAGTAGAGGGATAATTGAAATTGAGTCGTAGACCGACGAATCGGCAACCGACCTGTTATCAGTGATAACAGTAAGTGATCCTCAAGGGATCAAGCTGGATCTAGCCCTGAACTTGGATCAAATGATCAAAAGGACCTGTAACACACGGCAGACCAATCCCCAAGCTAAGATCATAAGTGTATGGAGAATACAACTCCATAATACATCCTCAGACCAATCCCCAAGCTAAGATCATAAGTGTATGGAGAATACAACTCCATAATACATCCTCACTCAAAAACTTTCTTATTAGCTAAATCTAAGTCTACTTTTAAGTCAGTGCTTAAGCTGAAGATACACCAACTACAAAGTCTCCCCTATTCTGGGTGGATCATCTGAATCACCTATCAAAATATAAATTATCTCCTCTAAACTAAGAAAATTTTGGCAGCGCTTCCCGTAGGAAAAGTGTCTTTTCATAATTTATATAAGCCGAGATATGAGAGCAGAAATAATCTCTAACTCTGGAAAGTCAAATTCTGTCTAACTCTTTGAATTAGTAGAAATTTGGGCAGCACTCCCTTTAGAAAGAGAAGCTTCTTAGATTTATACTAAGTCAGATATGAAAGCAGAATTAATCTCTAATTATGGAAAATCAAATTTTGTCTAAGTCTCTGAATTAGTAGAAATTTGGGCA
>BFEA01000015.1:4371182-4392321 GCA_003427395.1 Chara braunii | reverse complement strand
ACTCCGGTATCCTCCTTCGCTTTCTGCAGCGCCCGCTACCTCCCGCTGCGCTCGTCACGCTCTGTACTGCGCTCCTCTTTACGGCAGCGCTCCGCCCCGTTCCCTCTCTCTCTCTGCTGCCTTAACACTCGTCCCCCCTGTCGGGCTGTGGCCTGAATGTCTCCCCGGCATCACCCTTCTTGCTGCGAATGCATCTGGCGGGACCTACGTCCACGTTCGGCCAACTTTTGCTGGCCTCTCTTTGCTCTGCGCAGTTCGCCCGTCCGCCCTCTGTCTCACTGCGCCCAGCATATCTCCCAGCCCTCTTTCTTCCGTGCTGGGCCCCGTCACCTGTAGAGCAGTGCTGCCCGCCTTGCCTATACTCAACACACCGCGTGGTCCAACAGCCGGTCGGCCTGGCGAATCTTCGGAGGGGATCGGTTGCTAGACGGGTCGCGGATTCTTCGCCCCTAAACCCAGGCCCGATGAACGATTTGCACTTCAGTATCACTGCAAGCCTCAGCCAGAGTTCCCTTTGGCCTCACCCTTACTGGCTCCAGCCATTCGGAGGGAAACTTCGGAGAGGACCAGGTACTAGGCGGTTAGATTAGTCTTTCACCCCTATACGCACTTGGTCACTGCTCGGCAGGCCGTCACCACAACCCCCTCAGTGTTGTTCGAAGCCGACCACCCCTTCGGGCTTCCACTGGCCAGACTCCCCTCCAAACAGCTGGCCACGGTACTAAAGGCTCGGCCTGCCGTAAGGCCCGAGCATGGGCCTTAGCGGACTGGGTCCAGTACAGACCTTGGTGGTAGCAGCAAATTTTCCCTGTCGCCGTCCGGCGGCCCGCTCGGGGCGTATCGACGTTCTCCCAGTGGGAAGCGAGGGAAGCCACGACCACGGACCCCACGGGCTACGGCCCCCGCAGGCCCTTAAAACAATCATTGCCCCGTGTTCCGCCCACGGCACCACGTTATAATGCAAAATAGGGCGCGGCCGCAGTGTAGCCACGAAAACAATTTGTAATTGCACAACAGGCGATCCCGCGAATACAACACACCCCCACATGATTCCATCGCGGTCTCGCGTCCTTGAACGGGGCTTGATAAATAAAACAGGAAAAGAGAAGTAGAATAAAAAAAAAAAAAATAGAGCTGGGGGACAGCGGGGCTGTTGGCGCCACGTCAGTCTCGTGGATCAGGCCTGCCGCCGCCCCTGTAAACAAAACCGAAGGGGATAGCCCTGGCGGCCCTCCACCCCACCGGTTCCTTCCGCGATGCTTCGCTGTAGTTGCTGCGCCGATGCCCTACCGAGCTCGATCCCCGAACCTCCATAGCGTCAGCCCAATGTCATAACCTATAGGGCTAAGCCCAAGCCTGGTACCGGCAGTAACAGAATCCTAAATAAAGTGGTACGGCGCGGTTGTCCCGGGTCGCGAAAGCGGTCTGTGCCACTCCTCAGCCTATGCCGACGCGCGCGGCCATCGAAATTCCGTGTCGTGGCTGTCCATGTTTGGCTGTATCCATCAGGTCCCATCATCTGGATCCACCGCATGTCCGTATATGCTCACTGAACCGTCGGTCGTACTAGACCGAAAAAAAAAAATTTCATAAATCCTGGTTTAATAAAAAATGAAATAGTATTTAATATCACCTAAGCAAAACGACCGAGGTCCAAGCCGACTCTTACGATCAACAACAGAAAAGAATCACGGGCGCCTTAAACCTGTGCGCTCACACACTCGCTATTGTGGTAAACCACCTAGTCAACGCAATCGCGCTTAGCGCGGTATACTTAAACTTTAAGCCAAACAATTTTTTGTTACTTGCAAAAACCAGGGCGGATACCCTTGTAAGGGTATTCGCACCGACACCGCTCAATAATCGAAGTTTTTTTAGACCCTATAACAGACGAGTTGGCGACCTCCACAATGCATCATATGAAAATAGCAAGAACCTTTTATCATGATATTTTATCTTCACATGTACCACAACCGCAGGACCCCCGACGAACGACTGATATAGAAGATTTTCTCCGTCCAATGGAAAAGAGCCTTACACAAATACAAAGGGATAGGCTCGAAAGACCGGTCAGTAAGGAAGAAATCTGGCCAGCACTCCTCCAAATGGACAAGGAGAAAACCCCGGGCATTGAAAGATTCCCCAAGGAATTTTGGGAAACCTTGTGGCCCTTACTAAGCAAATGACCTTATGGCATTCTATAGGGCCCTCAGGGAGTCGAGAGAAATCGGGGAGATGCTTGGGCAAGGGGTCCTGTCTCTTCTTCACAAAAAGAAGAAAATGAATATTCGAAACTACCGTCCGATCACACTCTTAACGGTACTATACAAGATGTTGTCCAATACGCTTGTTAACAGAATGATCGAAGTAATGAAAAATATTATAAACAGGCTTTATCCGGAAAAGAAACATCCAATAAAACATCTTGCTAGTCAATGAAGTCCTCTGCCTTTCACAACAGTCTGCATCCAACGCTGTCGTCATCTTCATTGACTTCGAAAAAGCCTATGATCATGTCGATTGAATCTTCCTAGATATGTGCCTCAGGAAATTGAACTTTGGACCAGACTTCAGAAGATGGGTACATATCCTACACCAGAATGCAACAACACGTGTACAGATGAATGGTCTATTGGCTCCGGAGATCCGTTTAGAGAGATCGGTTCGGCAAGGGGACCTTATAGCCCCCTTCCTCTTTATAGTCGTAATGGAGGCGTTAGCTGCTAACCTTCGTCATAATAGGAACCTAAAAAGAATCCGAATAACAGGAATCCCAGAGGAAGCGAACCCCATATGCTTTTTATTTACGGATGACCTTACGGTTCTGGTAGAGACCACGGAAATTTTTTTGGATGAATTAAAACGACTCATGACCCTTTTTTGCTCCCTCTTGGACATGACAGTCAATTGGGGTCAGAAAACGTTGGGATGGTGGCTCCACCAACAAGGAGGACACCCACCAGACGAACCGCACATATCCTGGATACCCCCGCAGACCCCTATTCGTATCTTAGGAGTCAAAATAACAGCCCGAGGCTGCCCATTGGAAAATGACGAGTGACTTGCAACCCCGACCTTGCAAAAATTGTCCCTTTGGAATCACAAACACACATCATTTTTTGGACGAACCTTAGTAATTAACAATGTGGTGTTGGCAACTCTCTAGTACAAATCCGTGTTTTGGCCACTGAGTGTTTCCACCCTCAATTCCCTGAAACGTAAAGTGACAGCCTTCCTTTGGAAAGGGGTGAATGAAAGTACTAACACAATCAGTCGGGTGGCTTGGGACTCGGTAGTGCAGCCCAAAGTTAAAGAGGGATTGGGCATCCTTGATCCCTCTACTCTGAATCCGGCGCTGATCTTGCAGTGGATCATCCGATTGATTTTTGAGAATCCCCTTTCCTGGAGACCCCTGGCCATGGAATAGATCGCACGCCTGACACCCTCCGTCCGCACATCAACTGATCCCTTATCTTAGCTCGATGACCGTTATTGGAAAATCCCACGCAAACCACGAGGCACGACGGGGACGAACAACGGCTGCTGGGGCCACATGATAAAAACATGGAGGAAGCTACCCCTCCAAATAGGACGGCCCCTGAGAGGTGGGAGAAAGTGGCAAGGCAACCCCTATTTGGAAATGTTTGGTAACGCACTCAAACAACTGAATCTTTTGTGCTTGGGATGCCCCGTGGAAAGGCTGGGTAAAAAAGGGGGTGATGCGGGTAGGTGATATTTGGGATGATGTCCGGAGGGATTGGAAACTCCTGGAACAATTGAAGGTTGTGCTGCGCTATTGTCACAACACTGAAGCAGTCTTTAAAGAAATCCTTAAAGCCTTCCTGGTTGGTTGGCTACCTATCCTACAAAAGGGTGTACACTTAGAAAGAGGGACTAGGTGAGAGAAGCGGGAGAGAATGGCTGGGTGGGTCTGGTTCATATGGTACGGACAGATGATGCCCTAATTAAAAAATATATGGTAGGAAGAAATGACCTCCTTTCCGGAAGCAGAGACCCGTTCGTGTGGATTGAGAAAATACGCTTATACGGAATGAGGGTTAGGACAAAAGGGGAGGAGCGACGAGCCTTTCGCCCCGGGACCCCGATTGAGCGGCTACCTCTGAACCGAGAGGAATGGGTGTGGAGCCCCGACAGACCCCCTGTAGCAGGCACATCCAAGAACATGAAGCTATCTAAACTGTTTGTGAAATCAACATATAGGATGCTTCGTCCGCGACGGATGCTAAAGGATAAAGTGATCGACAGATGGCAAAGGCATCTGAACACAGACAGGCAACTCCTGACCCCCATACATTGGTTCCACAACTACAAAACCAAACTGGCCAAGATTACGTCACTCCAGTGGCAGATATTACATCGATGCCTACCAACAAATAATTGGCTGGTTGATCACTCACATTTGGAACATCAGGGCAAGATCCTCCCGTAGTGCTTGCGCTGCACCGAAAATTTTCCCTCACGGAATTGAGCGGAGACAATCGAGCACATTTTCCTCCAATGTCCATCAGCAACACTCACATGGATGTGGTAGGACAAGATCTAAAGACAAATGGTCCCTGGAGTTCCATGGCTATGGGACAGGAGAGCTCTCCTACTAGGGCACTTCTCGGCAATCCAAAGCGACACCTTTGTGAGTAACATGTTTCACCTGGGGAGACAAGCAATGTGCCGGACCAGCCGGGATGGCGGTCCAACAGGATGGAGAAGAAGGGGTTGAGGAAGGAGGAAGTGGAGATGGAGCTGGAAGGGACAGCACAGCTCCGACGCAGACTCAACACCGCACGTACTCCAACACTGCAAAAATGAAGAATGACGAAGTACAGACTGCAGCTGGGGTATACCCCCAACGGACTGATTGGACTGCACTGGACTGGCGTGGTACCGACCGTGGTACCGGGTAGGATGGGATTGGACTGAACAGTACCTGTGGGGTCAGGCCACGGTCTGGTCTCACAGGCCGAACTGGCAAATAGCCGGATAGACCCTAACTGTAGGTCAGGGCAGATAGAGGCCCGCTGCACGATCCTCAGAGCTGTAATGGAGATCACAAAAGCCATAAACATGCTATCCGCAAAAGCAACGGAACTCTGCAATAAAGAAAGCTGATAAATCTAGGATGCGGAGCAAACTCCATGCAGAGTCCATGCGATGCAGCCTAAGCTACATAATGTCAAAAGCAAAGCAAATGTCTAGTATACATGTCCTAGCTAACAACAAAAATGAAATGTAGCAATATACAATCCTAAAGTCCTAGAGGTAATTGCCTCAGTGCTGAAAGGAAAAAAAGTGATATGTCACAAGATAATGTCATGTCGCTGAACCACTAAGAGTGGGATGGTCGCAGAGGGGGTGAATGCAGCCTAAGAATTGAAACCCCTAAGGGCAGTCACACATGAAGGTGGGATAGGTCATCAGACTCAAGGTGGGAGAGTGATAGCGAAACAAAACCAATTACCTTAACAGATAGACCATCAGGGCGGGTAATACTCGACAAAAGGATGACACCATGCAGCGTCGACCATGAAAAAAAAAGGGGAGCCTGGAATAGGGTGGAGATATGCCTAGCTGAAGGTATGCAAGAGTCGACACTAGGGTGATGAGGGCAGTGGGTGAGGGAAACATACACACAACTCACCGACTGGGGGAGGAGGGAGCTAGGTTGGGTAGCAAGAAAGCCAAGATAACGCTACGGTCCCGATGCCTATGCGATACCAAGGGAGAGCCCAACTAAAGGAGACACAGCTAAGTGAGAACCATCATGCGACAAATGCAAGGGAATGTACAAGGTAGGGTGGTGGCGTGAAATAGTCACGTCCAAAGTAGCTGAAGCCGATAAGATGGCTGAAGTCGAGAAGGTGACTGAAGTCCTCGAAGTGGTCGATGACGTCGATGAACTAGGAGCCGAAGTCGATGTCGAAGCAGAGCCCAAAACGCTGACATCGTGAAGAAGAGTTGATGATGAAGTACCTAATGGTGTGAGTCAGTGGGGAAAAATAGAGGATAAGAGTGTCAATCATCGTAACGCGAAGGGCGACGATGACTGCGCTGTGGACGCTCGGAGGCGACCGTCTGCGGTTGAGGAATGGCCTCAGAGGGAGCGGGCTCGTCCTCAGCGATCTCCTCAGCCGGAGGAGGAGGAAAAGGGTCAGTCGGCTGAGCAGGGGCAGACATCTCAGCACGACGAGCACGATCATATGCACGCACCAACATCCTGGCGTGTTGCAAGTGCTCGATGGGCTCCCAAATAGCCTCCTCATCAGGATAACCCTTCCAACGCACAAGGTACTCGATGAGTGGAGGGATATCGTCGGTCACTCGACGAGATACGATGTCGGAAATGACAAACTCCTCGTGACCGTCCACCATGATAGGTGGAGGGCGCTCATACGGGCGTCCGGTGAAGCGCTCAGACGGTCTGCGATAAGGACGCAGCAAGGAGACGTGGTAAACATCGTGTACGCGAGCCTGTCGAAGGTAATCAGGTAGCTTCACACGGAAGCTGACCGGAATAGCGGCAGTATCAGAACTGCCAGCTTGAAGGATGCGGCATGGACCGAAGAAACGACGCCTGAACTTGCGAAGCGTATCCTCTTCGAGCTGTAAGTGGCATGCATCGACGAGCACATCGTCACCGACTTTGAATGGATGATCCATTCGTGATCGGTTCGCTCGTGCGGTCATGCGAGTCTGAGAGTCGGCTAGACTCTCATGTGCGCGCTTCATAATCGCCGTCATGTGGGCGATCCAATCATCAAGCGCAGGACAACGAGTGTCTGGGCGCAACCGCGATGGTCGTAGGAAGTCCGCGGGTACGAGAGGGTGGTAGCCGAGGTCGCAATAGAATGGCGACATCCCCGTGGCGGCGAAACAGCGTGGTTGTATGCAATCTCCGTGTGGGCTAAGTGTAAGTCCCACTGCTGGTCATCCGTAACGAACTTTCAGAGGATATTACCGAGAGTTTTATTGGTGATCTCAGTCTGACCATCCGTCTAGGGGTGGTAAGACGATGAGAAGCGGAGCTGAGATCCGTACACCTCGTGCAGGCGTCGCCAGAATGTGCTGGTAAAGCGCGGATCACGACCGGAGATG
Source organism: Chara braunii (assembly GCA_003427395.1). Taxonomy (NCBI): domain Eukaryota; kingdom Viridiplantae; phylum Streptophyta; class Charophyceae; order Charales; family Characeae; genus Chara; species Chara braunii. The sequence goes on along the minus strand of BFEA01000015.1, from coordinate 4,385,211 downwards.
ATGCTATGAGGTAAGCCGTAATCTCTCACGACTCGGTCGAAGACAATGTCGGCGACCTCACGAGCGCTAATGCGATAGCGGCACGGGACAAAACGCGCACGCTGTGTGAAGTGACTGACGACGACCAAGATAGCATCATGACCGCGCTCAGTGGGTGGGCGGAGGGGACCAATGAAATCCATCGAGATGGACTACCAACGACCGTAACCCATAAGGAAGGTGGTTCGCACTGTTCACCTCCTGGCAGGTAGGACACTCCTGGATGTAGGCTTTGACGAAGTCCTTGGACTTCGGCCAGACGTATAGGCAGTAAACACGAGCCAACGTCTTGCCCATATGACCGACAACTGCATGGTCATGGAACACGGCCACAACCTGGACGCGGAGTTGTCCGGTGGAGGAAACGCAGATACGTGGTTTTAGCTGACCAGATCTGTCATGCCAGTACACAAGGTCGTTCTCCCCGAGGGAGTAGGAAGGAACGGTTTTGCCACTCCGCAATGTCGCGTGGATGACGCGATAATCGGGGCAGTGGCAGACTGGCAGTACTGAGTGCAATATGCGTCGATCACCGACTGATCAACAGTGGTGATGGGGATGACAACAAGATGGATGGGTTCCTGATTGTGATCAGGACGGCGGGACAAGGCATCGGCGACGCGGTTCGTTTCACCCTTGATGGGCTGAGTGGTGAAACTGAACTTCAATAAGTCACGCCACCAGCGTGCCTGTCGAGGGGAAAGCTTAGGCTTCGTGAGGAAAGCCTGGAGAACTGAGTTGTCCGTGCGCACCGTGAAGGGTGCCCCGTGCAGGTAATGACGCCAATGTCGGATGGCATAAACTACTGCGAGAACCTCACGTTCATCAGCAGTGTAGTTTATCTCGGCAAGCAGTAGGTGACGGAAGTAGAAGGCGATCGGACAATCCCCAGCACGAGCCTCAATAGTCCCATCATCCGCGATGGTCGGGGAGTACGTAATAGGAGGACTGTCAGTGGAGGGAAGTAGTGGGAGGATAGGCGTCAGTCGAGAAGCAGTGTCAGCAGGAGGGGGGGGGAAAGGAGGAACATGGGGATAAGGTGCATTAGGAGGAGAGGGAAACACCTGAGAAAGTACTGCTCCTACTACAAAAATTAACGCATCAGTAGTGACGATGAAGGAGCGATCAAAATCTGGGAGGCAAAGAACCGGCGCACAAGTCACCGCCTTCTTGAGGGCGCGGAAGGCGTCCTCGCAGAGGGGTGTCCAAAACCACGGCGAGTTCTTCCGGAGGAGGGTGCACGTAAGGACATAGGAATACCTAACGTATCTCTGGATAAAATTACTATAGTAGCTACTAAGGCCTAGAAAACTGTGAAGCTGCTTGGCAGACGCGTCCCTGCAATAGCAGTGATCTTCGCGTCGTCCATGTGGAGACCCTGGTCAGACACATGGTGCTCTAGGAAGTCCACTTTGCGTTGGGCAAAGCGGCACTTACAAAGCTTGGCATAAAAGTCATGCTTGCGTAAGCGTTGTATGACATTGCGGAGGTGTCTGATATGGTCTTCTAAGGTACGACTGTAGACTAAGATGTCGTCCAGGTATACGAGAATGTATTTTTCAATGATGACCCTCAAGGTGTCGTTCATCTCCATCTGGAAGGTGGCGGGTGCATTGGTGAGGCCGAATGGCATCACCGTGAACTCGTAGTGGTCGAAGCACGACCAGAAAGCAGTTTTCGACTGATCCTCTGCGGCAACGCGGATCTGGTGATAGCCGCTACGAAGATCGATCTTCGTGAAGAAGTGGTTGCCTGTCAGACGGTCAAACAGCTCATCCGCGCGGGGCATGGGATAATTGTTCTTAACTGTGTAACAGTTAAGGCCGTGGTAGTCGATGCAGAGGCGTAGAGTTCCGTCCGCTTTGCGAGCAAAGAGGACAAGTGCACCCCAAGGGGAGTTACTGGGTTTAATGAAACCAAGTCGAAGGAGCTCCTCAAGCTGACGCTTGAGTTCCGTCGCCTCTGGAATCGAGAGTCGGTACGGTGTCTGACGGTGAACACGATAGTCAGGCACGAGCTGGATAGAATGCTTAACACCGCGCATCGGAGGGATCCCGCTGTATGAGAAATACGGAGGGAAGACGTCGCGGTACTCTCGAATCAGGTCACGAACAGCGGGCTCTAAGTCTGCCGTGAACCGTGTGAGTTCCTCAATGTCTGCGTCGGCACGAGATGTATGTGTGGACTCGACAGTCGACGGCGCAGGGGCCTGGGACGTGGAGGGGGTATCCGCAGGCTAACGGTGGACGTAGAGATGGGATCCGCGAAGATGGAGGAAGGGTCAGGAGGATCGGGCTCCAGTGAGATGAGCTCAACCTCGGGACAGAGTGGATCGTAGCGAAGAAGATCCATGACGTTCACTAAGTAGAACATGACGTCCTCTTGTCGTATGAAGTGGGCAAACTGACGAGGAGAAGTGAAGGCTATGTCTGGGTGGGACCCAGAGGGACGAGGGTCCTTGGGAGGTAGGTCTGGAGGGGTGTCGCCCGTGGTTCCAATGAAGGGGACTCGATGGGTCTGACCACACTTCGTTTTGAGAACGAGTGTCTCGGTCGTCCTTTCGGCCTTTGTGCCATGGAACCGACGAGACCACGGAGTGCCAAGGATAAAGTCATACCCAGTCTCCATCACGTCGAAGTATGTGAAGGAATGGTAGCGCCGAGGCGCTAGGGTACTATCCGGTGGCTGGAGGGTGAGGGGGAAGTGGAGGCCAGGGACCATCTGATCGAAGAAGCACTGTGTCTTGCTATCTTCAAGGTTAACGGAGATAGGAGAGCGAGACCCAGAGGTAGCTAGGCGAGCTTCCTCAACCACTCGAGGGTGAACGAAATCTCCCTACGAGCCAAAGTCCCATAAGCGCGGTACACCCTCGTAGATGTCCCTAGGCGAATAGGGATAATGGGTAGGGTGCGATCAGGGTCAGAAAGCAGAGAGAGAAGATGATGCAGGACGTTGACGTGTCTCGTGAGTCGCTCCTGATGAGCCTGAAGAATACTCAAGTCCAGGAGAGATGACACAACGTCATCGCGAGTCGCCAACTGAGCGCTACAACGGGCTGTGCGAATGGCGCGACTCGTCGAAAGTCTCGGAGGGGAAGCACTAGGTGCGGCGGTCTGCTGTGAGGCAGATGGTACCTCGACAGACGATGGGGCAGAGGGAATTGCGTCTGTCGTGTCCTGAGGATCCTCTGGTGGGGTAACCAAACGACAAACCGCGACTCGGTGGTCGGGAAGCCGGCTACGTGCGAGGCCTCAGTGGTACACTGCACCGTGGCTTGCTGGGTGGGGCTGGTCGGGCGGGGCCGGGGGGAAATGAGATCGACGCTGACGAGAGATGTCAGCATAGTGTCGATCGAGGGCAGTATGGTATGGACACCGTTAGGAGGTGTGTCCATCCTGGCGGCAACGAAAGCAGCCGCGACGGGCCTCAAGGGCGGCACGCTCCTCAGGGGATAGAGCTCCGCGAGGAGGGACAAAACCCTGCGGGAGGTCTATCTGAGGAACTGTGGGTGTGCGGGCGCCAGCCTGTGCAACCCGACTGCGCGCACGACCCATGGGAAACATGGCCATCTGCAGGCGCTCGACCACAGGAACAATGTCGTTATCCAAGTGATACTGGATGACGTCTCGGAGCTCGATGTCCTCGGGGGCGTCCCCAAAGGTAGGGTCAAGCTCTGCCAAGGCATCCTCGCCGTACTCCAGAGAACTGTAGCACCGAGAGAATGACGCGCCAGGTCGAGCTGGTCGGCAAAACTGACCGGCGAATGAGGATCGACCGCGCGTGGTGCCGCGTGACTGCGTGGCGACGGCGGTGGATCGCAAAGAAGATGGGGCGCCGGAGAAGTGACTCCGCATCTTCTGGTACTGTCGAGCAGCCTCGTAAGCCTGCTCAGAGGAGGCGAAGCTCTGTCGCCAGAGCTCGATGCGGTAGTCAGTTGAAAGACTGACTACGAACTTGTTGGCCAAAAGGACCTCAGGTAGGAGTGCCTCATCGCAGATGAGGCGGGCGTCCTGAAACACTCTAATATGCCACTCAAGATCGGCTGGTGCAGAGGACCCGCGCCACTGCGTCTAGGTGACCCGATCTAGGGCGTCGGTTGCATCGTGGAGAATGTCATAGCGGTCATGGAGGAACGCGGTGAAATCCGCGAGAGTGGGAGCCTCACCTGAGCGAGTACAATGGGTATAGTAGTTCTCCCATGCGGAGAACACTCTGCCTCGCAATTTAGTTGCGAGTGCGGAGCACCATAACTCCTGACCAGTGTTAGTCAGTGTTAGTGCGCGTGTGGCAGCCTGCAACCAGTGCGACACACACATCGTATCATCGAAGTCGGGTATGTCCGACAGACGCACAAGGGTGGGACCGCTATGCTGACGGCGAGGGGAGAGAGGTCGAGGGGCCTGCACTGCGGCGATAAATGTCGAGGCCGGTGCAGACGTGGAAGTGGTAGCAGGTTGAGAGTCGGGGCTGCTGGTGGAAGGTCCAGCAGACATGGAGGCAACAGCCGCAGCCAACTGTGATGGAGTAGCGAGGTAGTAGGGCAGAGGGGGGGGAGCCGGTCGAAGGAAACGAGCCGACAAGACAGAGGTGGGAAGGCGGTATAAGAAGAAGAAGGGTGAGCAGACTATGATGGGTGAGGCTGTCTCAGGGAGAGAATCTCAACCTGGAGCTTCGCACGGTGGCCTGTAGGGTAGCCACCCGCTGTGTGCGCGGGGTCGGGGGTGGAGGGGCCGGAGAGAGTACCCTAGCGGGAGGAGGACGAACTCCAAGTCGTAGTGCCGCGACCGGTGCAGAAAGCTGGAGAGCAGCACTGGGGTGGGTAGATGAAACTGCCTGGCCAGATACTAATATCTGAGCGACGGCACATGCGGCAGTGGCCGAAGCGGCAGGGGTGGCGGGAGTGGCAGGGGCCACTGGATGTGCCACAACAGATGGTATGGTCTGAGCGACAGCAACACTCACCACTGCGGAGGGGGAGTGTTGGGCCTGACCCGCGGAGGAGGACGAACCACCACGTCTCCGTCCTTGGATTCGTGGAGAGCCGAACTCCGAGCCAGTAGGGAATGAGGTCTGAGAGTGGTGAGGAGAGCGATGAGGAGAGCCCTTGAGGTGGTGAACTTCAAGGGCGAGTGCGTTGACTTGCCTCTCCAAGGGTGCAAGCGCATCGAGTCGCGCTTGCAGAGGTGCAAGGAGAGACACAAGAACATCGTGGATGTCTGTGGGGTCCACAACGTGCTGTTCCTGGACCGTCGGGTGGGTGGACGCCTGAGAGGTGGACGCCGCCGCTACGAGCTCCTCAGATGTAGCCCTATCCGTGGGCGGTGGAGGAAGAGAGGTAGACATGGTGGGAGGTGGGAGGAAAGAGGGGTTATGGTATGGGGACAGTGGACCAGCAGTGTGAGGAAGGGGATCGCGAGAGCGGAGTGGGTAGTCGTGTGTCAGCTCGCCCCGTGACCAGCGGGTCGCGTGTGAGATGGTGGCGTGAATCCGGTCGAGGGGAGAGGAGTCGTTCGGGTCTAGGGTGCCCGACGGGAGTAGGCGGGGGAGTAGGGGGCTTTAGGAGAATCCTAAACCCTAGAAAAACCCTAAGAAAACCCTAACCGGGGTTTGGGTGGTTAGGGGAGGGTAGCGGGTACCTAATCAAGAAAATAAAATAATACCCATGGGGGGGAGGGGGAGAGAAAATAAAATAAACAATGAAATTTCAAGATAAAAATTAAAAAAATAATAATAATAAAAATAAAGAAATAAATAAACAAACAAAATGTGAAAAAAGAAGTGATATTTATTTTTTTGGAATTTTCGGCAGCATTTTCGCACCCCACATGGGGTCAAAAATGTGCCAAGAGGAAGGAAAAAGCGAGAGGAGCACACTAACTTTCAAAATACCGCAAATTTAAATTTTCAGAAAAATAAATAAAAAAGGAGGTGGAGGAGGGTGAAGAGAAAAACTAAATTTTGGAGTTTTTCAAAAATTTCGGCAGCATTTCGTTACCCCCATGAGGTCGAAGTGTGTCGTCAAGAAAAAGACTAAAGATGAGAAAATTTGACCAGCACTTCGCTACCCTCGAAGTTGGGTGGGAGGGAGACGTTGGCCGGAGCTGGGGTGTTACCCTGTGACCTGTGATGCAGGAGCATGAGGCCTGGTAGAGACATTTGGGGATGCTTAGGGGTGGGCATCCCACGGAACAGCTAAGGTTTGCTGCTGGGACGACGCTGGTCGTAGCTGGGGTGAGTTGTGTCACCCTGTAACCTAGCAGGATGTGGGGTGTGAGACCTGGAAGAACTCGGCAGGGAGTAGGACAGTGTTGAAAGGCCTCGGAAGGGGCGTTAGGGGTTTCAAGGGTTTCTGAGCATCTGTAGGACCCGCCACGTCTTCTTCTATGTTTGCAATTACGAATTTTTACGTAGTTAAATCCAATTTTCAAAAAAGGGGGTAATCTACTCTGTCTTTAAACTGTCTTCCGGATCCTGGGGTTTCCTGGCAATCTCTTCTAGGTAGTTTCAAGGCTGTAATACTCGGTGACCTAAGGCTGTTCGACGCCAGAACGACGCTGGCCGGTGGTGGGGTGTTGCCTTGTAACCTGTTGACGCAAGGGCATGAGGCCTGGTAGAGAGATCTGGGGGTGCTTTGGGGGGGCATTCCACGGGACAACCAAGGGTTGCTGCTCAGACAACGCTGGCCGGAGCTGGGGTGAGTTGTGTTGCCCTGTAACCCAGCAGGACGGGGGGTGTGAGGCCTGGAAGCTCGGCAGGGAATACGGCAGTGTTGGAGATCCTTGGAAGGATCTGTTAGGGATTTTGCGAGATTAGGGTTTTTTTTAGGAATTTTGCAGTCTATTCCCGTACCTTCTTATGAGTAACGGGAAGGAAAGGGATCGAGAGAGAAAGGTATCACGCGTCCTGCTAGCGAAGGGGCTAGCTGGTAGGACAAAAATAGGGCATAGCAGCAGTAGAGATGGCGGCTTTGCTGCAGTAAGTCTTGTCGGAGTGGGGTGAGGAGGACTGTTGGTCGACTCCCGAGTCTTCTTCTGCTATTTGTTTATCTCTGAAGTCCCTTACAAAAAAACTTTGAAGTAGCTCTAAATTCTTTCAATTCTTTCAATTGGACTTTCTCAGTATATCCTTAGGTTCATTGTCATGAAATTTTCTGATGGTTTTTCCGAATGTACTCATGGGATGCTGGGCCCGGTTCCCAGCTTGTGCCAATTCGAGAGGCTATGGGACGCTGGACCCGGTTTCCAGCAGGTGCTGCTCCCCACCAATAGATGGAGCACGTGTTTAAAAAAAAAAAAAAAAGATGGAAAAAGGATGAAGAAGGAGAGAAATAAATGAGAAGAGAAAGAAAAAGTAAAGTGGGAGATTGGGGAGATGATGGGGTTGTAGTTGGGGTAGGGAAGGGGGAGAGGAGGGTGGTAGAATGGAAGAGAAGGATACAGAAAAGGTAGAGAGGGGTACATGAAATTAGTGGGAGATGGTGAGTGGGGAGGAGAGGAGAGAAAAAGGTTGTAGAGGATGGGTGGAGAGGAGGGTAGGAGTGGAGAGTAGTGGTAGGGGGGGAAAAATATGATTAGATGATGGGGGGGAAAAGAGAAAAGAGGTTGGGAGAGAGTAGGTTAGTGGTAGGATGGTGATACCAGGCTCTTGTTTGGCCAAGAGCAGAGTTCTACCAAGATCCACAGGATCTTGGCCTTCAGGATGCTGCTGGTGTGAGGCCACAACAGTAAAAAGATGATGATGATCTAGGGTTGGCTGAGATCTTGATCAGCCACCCTACTGCCACAGTCACACAGCCCCCTAGCCAGGGGGGGATCTTGAACTGTTGCCAAACTGTTGCTGCAACAATGAAGTAGTATAAAAAATATATATATATATGTATGCGGTGCAACCCCCTAGCCGGGGGGTCTTCAAGAGGTGTCCATGTGGCACAACAGATTGCCACGTCCGCAGGCAGCAGCAACGACGGCGGGGGGGAGGGGGGGCGCAAATAGCTTTGCCGCACGCTGCTCGCTGCTCGCCGACAGGGGGGGGGGGGGGGGGGAAATAGTTGTTGTGCCACCTCTTCAACAGCAACAAGCCACAGTATCAATCCATACTGTGACTTTTGCCAGTGTATTAATGCACTGGCCACGCACGCGCATGAGCAGCAGTTGCCCAGGTTCAAACCCTGGCAGCTGCAGCACTCTCAGATCTTAATAATATACATCCGGGAGTGGGGCGGGGTGGGGCAGCGTGGCACACGCGCGCATGCGGCTGCCTTGGCCTTGCGCACGCGTCGTGATGGTCCTCTCCTTTTTCGCCACGTGTCCTCTCTCCACGGCATTGTGTCCGAACACTGTTTTTTGCTGCTTTTTTCCCCAAAAAGCCATGAAAAGCCCTCAAAATCCCGCTATCGGGATTACACCGTTTCCCGCTGTTAAGTGAGGGGGGGGGGCAAGGCTGGTGGGAGCGGGGACCGTTCCCGCTCTGATACCAGTGTGTCGGACCCGTCGGGATGGCAGTCCGACAGGATGGAGAAGAAGGGGTTGAGGAAGGAGGAAGTGGAGATGGAGCTGGAAGGGACAGCGCAGCTCCGACGCAGACTCAACACCGCACGTACTTCCAACAGTGCAAAAATGAAGAATGACGAAGTACAGAGTGCAACTGGGGTATACCCCCAGCGGACTCACTGGACTGGACTGGACTGGACTGGTACCGACCGTGGTACCGGGCAGGACGGGACTGGACTGAACAGTACATGGCCTGTGGGGTCAGGCCACGGCCTGGTCTCACAGGCCGAACTGGCAAATAGCAGGATAGGCTCTAGCTGTAGGCCAGGCCAGATAGAGGCCCGCTGCAGGCAATGCTCTTGATTCTATGGTGGCAGCGCTGCACCTTGGTCCTGAACCATGTGAAAGTGGAAGGGGAGGAGAGGCGGGAACATCTCAAACAACATTTTCAGTTAAAACTCTCTAGGCAGTGGGAAGAAACCAAAGGAGTTCTTGATTCTCTTCATGGAAAAAATGACATTAGGGAACGCATTACAAGATTCTCCAAGGATTGGCTAGGTGGGGATCAAAGGGGATGGGTGGCAGAGGTGAGATGGCTAGAGGGTGAGTTTACAGATAGGGGGACTTGTGAGGAAAGCATGGAGAGGAACCCCCCCCCGGAGACTACCGCCTCATTTTTAAGAACTGGATGGAGATCGGCCCAGAAATTTCTATGAGACCTGCAGAAGAGTTTCCGGACCCCTTTCCTCCACACCCTTTGGCCCTGGAGATTAGAGTATGATAGCCCTTTGGCGTTAAACCACCAGTACCCTCCGGTTGTCAAGGCCCAACCCTCCCGCTACCGGTTGCCCGACCCTGGCCGAGCCTACACCTGCCGGTAGTTGGCAAAAAAAAAAAAAAAACAAGGGAAAAAACAGAAAATAAAAAAGAAAGAGTTATCTGATTATAAAAAAAAAACGAAAGCCAATGTCCAGCTTGAATTCACGAACGCGCCTAGGGAGGGAGGGAGGGAGGGAGAGAGAGAGAGAGAGAGAGAGAGAGAGAGAGAGAGAGAGAGAGAGAGAGAGAGAGTCCCGGCGCGTTCGCCAGGCAGTGGCGCTGCAAATGCGCCATCTCTCTCTCTCTCTCTCTCTCTCTCTCTCTCTCTCTCTCTCTCTCTCTCTCTCTCTCTCTCTGTGTGCGCGTTTGGATATGACAGAAAGCCGTGAATGAATCTTACCGTCGACAGCGGAAAGATTCATTCACCTTTTTTTCATTACGACATCGTAATGAAAAAAAGGTGAATGAATCTTCCCGCTGTCGACGGTAAGATTCATTCCCTTTTTTTTTCATAACCAACGTGCTAATGAAAAGAAGGGGAATGAATCTTCCCGCTGTCGGCGGTAAGATTCATTCCCGGCTTTCTGTCATATCCAAACGCGCACACACAGAGAGAAAGAGAGAGAGGGAGAGAGAGAGAGAGACTCCGCAAGTAGCCATTTAAACCTCGGCAGACCATTAACTTGTCTCTTCAATGCTTTGACAGTCTCTTTGCTAAGGGCCCAGACAACATTGTTGATGACCAGGCTTCTGCCCATCAACTATGTCCGCTTGTCATTCCAATGGACGATCTTTTTCAGTGCAGGTTTCAAAATCCAGTCAGCGTTCGAGGCTGGCCTGCCAAAGGCTGTCATCATGATGCCCAAAACCAGGATTGGAGACTCCGCAAGTAGCCATTTAAACCTCGGCTGCTCAAGAGGGCACACCCCTTGGTGATGAATCCACCACCCCAAGGTCTTGGTTCCGACACGATTCCTGATCTCTTCCATATTTGTAGGGGAGGCATCCACCATGACATGACAGTCAGGTCATCAACAAACATAGAGCAGACAAGGATGACTTCCTTTGGAATAGCAGAGATCTGGATTTTCTTCAGAACTTTGTTAGTGCAGAGATTAGTGGGTAGTGCTTCCATTACGATAATGAAGAGGAAAGAGGCTAGAAGGTCTCCTTGGCAGACTGACCGTTGCAGGTGGATTTTCGGAGTCAGTATGCCGTTACCTTAACTCTTGTGGTGGCGTTTTGGTGTTGAATTGAGGTCCATCTTCGAAAATGTGGACCGGAGTTTATTTTTTTCATGCATTTATCCAAAAAAAATAAATCCACGTAATCATACGCTTTCTCAAAATCTATAAAAATCACGGTTGCATTGCATTTGTTCTGTTTTGTTAGTTTCAGGAGCTCATTTGTCAGAAGGATGTCATCATGGATTTTGCGTCCTTTGATGAACCCTGTTTGAGTGGGGTGAACAAGAGTTTCCAGGACAGGGATTAGACGGTTTGCTAGGGCCATCGTTAGCATCTTGTACACAACCGTAAGTCGGGTTGTCGAACGATAGTTCTTGATGTCCATTTTGTCCCTGTTTTCGTGCAGCAAGGTGAGGACAACCTGTCCAACCAACTCCCCCATGCACTCGGATTCCCACACCTGCTCGTAGTACTTCATAAGGTCTGAGGCCATGTTGTCCCATAATATTTCCCAGAACTCTTTTGGGAAACCATCTAAGCCCGTCGCTTTTTCCTCCTCCATTTGCAACAAAGCAGTCCAAATTTCCTCCTTGGATAACAGATGGCCGAGTTGTGTTTTCTGTTGTTCGGATAATTCTTCTTTGAGCAGTTGTAAGAAGGTCGCAACCTCTTCCTCCCTCAACCGCTTGTCCCGTTGTGAACATTTGAACGTGAAGAGATTTTGAAGAAGAACTGCGCTATCTGTATACACTGTGGAGAGGAGGATGTCACTTCCTCGCATCCTTGCTTTGGATCGTACAAGGCCTCTATGCTCGTCCTTTGTGTACGTATACGGGTCAGGCTAAAGAATTTAGTATCCATTGTGCCTTCGGTTTGGTAGCGTGACATTCTTGCTCTAATTCGCATTCCTTGCCGCCGTTGAGCAGCGAAGGTCTGCAACTGTTGTTGCAGAACATGTATATCTGTTTGATGGTTCGGATCTATATCTGCAGTGTCTGGAGCATTTTGTTGTTCAAGTTGTTCAAGTTGTTGAAGTTGTTGAAGTATCTTCACTTCGCGTTCATGTCTGCGGGCCGCTTATTGTGACGAGTATTCCTTGCATTTCTTATTGTGAAAAAACAAACCATTATTAAACCAGTCAATTTCTTGTGATATGTGTTGTTTTTGTGTGTGCCAGAATGACCAGCAGTCCCTTATATGATCAAGGAATGATTTCTGATAAAGAAGAGAAAAACATTTAGTTTATAAAACCCAGTCCCCTGATCAGATTTCTTGCGAAATGTCAGGGTAGCTGTACACATATGGGTTCCGTGGTAAAACGGCCGCTACGAGCAGCAAGCTCTGCAAGTCGTCCGGGATAAAAATTAGATCCGGATTGACCCTTTGTTCCTGCCTTCCGGAGACAGGAGTAATACCTCGTATCCGGGTGCAACTTCCAGAAAGTGTCGAAAAACTTCAGTAACAAGCATAGGTCCTGGATCCTTCGTTCATCCTCCTCAATGTAAGGAAGGGCGGGGGAGGGCATTCGCCATCTATCTTTCCATCAGTCTGGCGCCGTGTTGTAGTCGCCAGCGATTATGAACGGAACCCTGGTCGGGATCTGCGATTTGAGCCTCTCAAAACAAGCCTCCTTTCCCCCACCCCATTGGGGGCGTGTATATATATATAGACAAACACACCACTTCAAGTCCTATCCTGATAAGAATCGATACCCATCTTCCTTCCTCCTGGACTGCTACCCAATGGATGGTGTCTGCCCCAGACTCCAAGGGGAGCCAGATGGCGACCCCTGCACTCCCGGGTTTTGGGGCGTGAGCTCTGAAGGCTCTATGTGGCCAGACCAGTTTGTGAATTCTGTTTTGTTCTGGGGAGTCCCTGAGGTGGATCTCCTGCACACAGATGATGTCCAGCCAGCTTCTACCCCCCATCCCCCCGATCAGGTCCCAGATCGCTTGCTTTTTTTTCGGTTTTACCGTGGCTAGCCCATTCACATTTAGGGACCACAGATCCAGATTGGCTGTTCTTTTCCATATCTTGTATTTCCCATAGACTGCTTTCACGGGGTCCATCGTCGCCACTTTAGCTTGTATGCACCAGATCCAATTACGATTACAGCCACTCCCACGGTTGCTGCTCCCAGTTCCAGCCATGTGCATTCTTGGAGGCCTTGCGGCCGCTGAATTTGTAATTGTTTTTGTTATATTTTGCCTTCGGCAGTGGATCCTAATAAAGTTTGTTTCTCTTGAAAAAAAAACGGAAAATAAGAAGTTTTTTTTTTCTTTTTTTTTTTCTTTGAAGCACCAGTACCTTTGACGGTTCGAAAATACTCGGTCTCCGACCTTTCAGGAGGCCGAAACGAAACGACGGCCGCCAATCAGATTGATCAACGTCGGGCTCGGCGCCCTGAAAGTTCGGGTACTGGCCAGGACTTGTCGAAACCGGACGCCAAAGGTACTGGTACCTTTTTTTCCCCGATGGAGCACAGATCAGATATTAAACTGTTCAGAACAGAAACTGTACGTAATCTTAGCCGAAAGGCCGAGGGAGATAATTCAAAATTGCCGAGCCTTCCTGGATTCAAACTTGGTTCTGTATTTCAATAGGTCATGCAAGCTCATTGGGTGTACCAACTGGTGTAGGTCCCAGTGTGAGTATGCCCTGAGCTGAGCCGGTGGATCGGCTGTGAGGCCCTAAGTATTTATTGCACACTCATTTTATCCTGTTCATCTAAGAAGTCTCTGGATTTGAACCTTGGTCTTACTGCCTCACTCCTGCACGCCTTCACTGCTACCGGATTGGCGGTCGCACTAAGGGCAGCGAGCCCGGGTCCTCGCAGTATGTCAGTATTTAGACAAAGATACGCTAACTACAGGTATAATGACCGAACATTGTATTCCGGTGAATCACCAGACTACAACGTATGGCCATTATTGCTGTATTTTGGCTGAACGATGCGCCTAATACAGCTATAATGTGCTTACGTCGTATTCCGGCGAAGAAGGTAGGTATGGAAAGGTCACCAAGGCAAAATAGACGAGGAAATCTGTGTCATTCTCACAGATACATCCACCTGGATTACAGGAAACAGTGACTGGAATACGCCCAGGGGCGAGGTCCCACTAGCAAAGGGGATTTGGATAAACTCCTGAATCTGGATGCGTTTTCAGCAGATATGCAGAAAGGCACTTCAATCGAGAATTTTGCACCTTTGCACAAATACGTCCACTGCGTCCAGATTCAGGCATGCAACCCAATCCACTTTGCTAGTGGGACATGAGCCCAGAAAAAGCCGCCTTGACATTATTATTTATTTCATCGACTACCCTCAGATATCATCCATAATTCAGGAATATTTCATTTCACTTATCTTATTTCATTCCTTGACAACCCGGTTCCCAACACGTGCACCTCCCCATGAATAGATTGGAGCATATCCTGTTTTCAAACAAACAAACAAACAAACAAACAAACAAAAAAAAAAAAAAAAAAAAAAAA
>BFEA01000015.1:4275016-4295725 GCA_003427395.1 Chara braunii | reverse complement strand
GTGTGTGTGCGCACGCGCACGCGCACGCGAGAGAGAGAGAGAGAGAGAGAGAGAGAGAGAGAGAGAGAGAGAGAGAGAGAGAGAGAGACCTGCAGCATGCAGCATGTCAGTGGCGGGGAGCACAAGGGCAGGCGCTGACCTCCAAAAAAAAAGTAGTAATTTTATTGGAATACAAGAGTTTTTTCTTTTCGACAACCGAATAGAAAGGGTAAACGTTGTTTTCGAATACAACATGTACGTTTTCTACTCGAGGAAATCTGCTATTTGAGAAAAGTGCACCCGCACCATTTCAATTTTCGGCAGCTACCTGTCCTACACGGTCCTGGCCCTTGCAAGGCCCCAAAACCTCAAAATGCCCACCCTCCCGACGACCACCGACGTTGAAATTTGATTGACGTTGAAATGTCTCAGGGGGGGGAAACGCAACCCTGACGGGCTGCGAACAAATCCTCCCCCGGGCAAAAACGTTGTATTTATTAGCCCCCAAGCGCGGGAAAGGTGTGGCGCGTGCGGCTTATTTGTATTCGCCAAACTCCTGCTGATGGCATCCAACTCCGGTTCGTAGTGGAAGTCCTTGGCTTCAACAAATTGCAGTCAGCCTCATAATGCACTGGAACCAACACCAACTCCCACACCTCGTAGAAACTTGAGCAGTAGTTGGGAACCAAGTCCCACCACGAGGGGCACCCCGATCGAGTAATTTAGCACCAGTAGTTTTTTGTTTTTTTTTAAACCATTTCTTTTTAACGTTGGTGATTCAACGCCATTCAGTTTAGAAATCTCATGGGTTTTATCGTGGTGAGGACTAGTTCGATCCGTTCGATAGTAAAAAATCCGGTTATTCAATTTAGGGCCTACAAAAACTTTAGGTTTAGCAATTCAAGTTCTCATGGACTACCTAAATATGTTTGTTGTTGTTGGTCTAGACAAAATAAAGCTTCTCAATAGACCTTCGGAAAAACACAAAAGAAATTTTTAGGTTGTCTTGGGAAGACTAGGTGAGTATAAGTTTCAACTCAATCCTGTAAATGTTGAGTTCGTGCAAACCAACATTGTGTAATCATTTGATTTCTGGCAAACGTATTATGCCCAAGGCTAGGAAACTGATTGCAGTCTAACACAAGCCGCATTCCACATGTGCAAAGAACAGATGATTGTTCATTAAACTTGTTTCTTGTTATAGGAAATTTACTCCCAACCATCCATTGTAGACCCTTTGAAAATTTTAGTATCGAAGTATGTACCATTTATTTTGTCAAAATCGTATAATAAAGTTTTCAAAACTTAGAAGAAAACCCTAATAGATAATCTTGTATTTAAGGTCGCAAACCATGCCTTAACTATTATCCTAATTACGGACGTCAATTGGGTAGGCCTAGTTGCAATAGCATGATGACAAAATTGAACGCCTCAAGCATGTAAAATATTGGAGTAAGAGGTATCTAGAACGATTGATATCTACCACCGGTGAACACAAACTCTATATATTATTCATAGCTCTAAAGCATTGGAAATATTATTTGTTGGATAAACATTTTCAAGTTTTCTCTAATATTAAAAAATATTGCAATGGATGAAAACCCAATGAAGCCTTTCTACCGCCTTTTCTCGGGGTTTGAACTCATAAATACTAATAAGAAAGGATGTTATAATAGAATTTTCGATGCATGGTTTGCGTACATCAGCTCTCTAAGTATGTGTAATTCATTTCACTTACTCCACATGCGTTGTCGGAGCAGAAACCCTTACACGTGCAGATGAGCGCCATCACGTTGTGAAGGGCGGTGTTGTCGGCGGAGGTGCTGCTAGAGAAGGAAGTGGAGGTCTGCAAAGGGAAGGGCAGCCATAGTCGTAGGCTGGGAGCTCATTGCCCCACGACTGTGTTGGTGTTGCGGCCGCCAGTCATGCAGAAAGTGGCGACGTAAGGGGAAGTGTTGTCTGTGGTACCGGAGGTGTTTTGAACATGACAGGAAGTGTCGTCCGGTTGCTGATACGTCGGTCATGCTGCATAAATTTTCAGTGTACCGTCATCCTTTTGAGGGGAGGTGCCAGCGAAATTATGCAACGAAATTGATTTCGTTTTGTTGCCAAACATCAATGCTGGCGGAGTTGCGCGTCGAAGTTTTTTTTTTTTTTACTGCAGTGCTTTTGGACGAAAGCGGTAACATTTGACGACGCGGCATTGGTGGTATGGCCGTTGAGGTGCTGACACTTGCGGCATTGGCGGKGGAGGGCCGCCGTTTTTTTTTTTTCAACCCTCGTCTCTAACTTTTTATTTTTTTATGGGACCATTTGGTGGTGCGACAGCGACGTGGGATCACCTAGGACCCATTTTGGAACCATGTGGGACTGATTTTGAGATCGAGACGGTCATGTTGGTAGGGCTATTGTGAGCGGACTTGGTGATTTGAGGCCGCGTGGACTTGCGGTTGATTGGGGAGTATCCTTGATAGTTAAGGTGCAGTTGGAACTGCACTGAGACTGTCTGAGACGTTAAGATGACGTAGGGCTTGATCATGGGAGCACCCTCTTTGAGGGTTATCTCATTCAGACATCTCAGTGGACTAAACCTTGGCCTGTTCGAACACTCGGAGTAGGAGGCGAACCGTCGTTCCTTGAAAGGACCACAACTTGTTGAGTTGTGAGCCGCATATTTTCAGCTTCAACGACGATTATCATTTACTTTTATTGGAATATTACTCAGTTTTCTTGAGTGAGCCGATTCAAACTTCACTCAAGGTCAGTTGATTGGCTCAAATTTTCCTTCCACTTGTGTGAACCCACACTTTGCTTGACCCTGTTTGTTTTGAATGTGTGAAATAAAAGGTACAAGAAAGTTGTGCGAGTCATGCATGTGAATGAAAAAGTATGACTTTGGGTATTAAATTTTTGCTTGTTTTTCCAAACTTGTTTGCTTCGGATTGGTGTGCACGTAGGTAAAAGGATGCTTGCAAAGGAGAGTGGTTAATATCAAATTGAGATGAGGAAAAAAATTGTTTGTTTCTACCTTTTAGCCTACGTGCATGTTAAACTTGAAGCACTTGTATTTTGAAGTGAATAATTTCAACAGGTATCGTAGGAAAAACTTGTCAATGCAATAAAGATGAAGATAATCGGACTTAGTTTTTTCCATAGGTTAACACTTTTTATCCCGAATGATCTCTTCCGTCTAAATGGTTCTATTTTTTTTCTTATTTGACTTCCTTCGTCTAAGTTACCTCGAGCTTAGGAAAAATGAAAACAATTAAAATCTATTTGCGATGGACATGTTATCTCTCTAGGAAGCATCTACAACCGGGTTCGTTGCTTTAGGAGTCGACCCTGTAATCGATCTGAAGTAGACCGTTTTATGGGGGAGTACTCTGCCGATTCATTGGAGATGGCCCGACTTCTGAGATCCGAGCTTTGTGCTCGGGCGAGGAGGAGGAGTACCCCAGACCACTTCCTAGAGGAAGAGATATACAACACTTCAAGTAATGCACCTGACTAAGAATCATTCACAAAGCAGTCAGTCATCCAAAAAAATTATAAATGTATGAAGATGAGTATGCGTGTTTAATCCTTAGTCAGGGGTAGGTTGAATGGAGTGCGTCTCATCAAGTCAAACCGAGGCAGACCGACTACGTTGTCGGCTGCATCGAGTTTATTGTCGAAGTCAACTCCTTGTTGGCGGCTATATAATTTTTTTTTTTCGAGTTGATCCGAGGTGGTTGAATTTTATTTCAATCTTGTCTTATTGGATGTACCATATGATGATTCAATTTTTTCAGTTGTCATTTCAGATTGGATGTATATTCCTGTCGACTACGGTCGACTCCTTTTGATTTAATTATTTGTTGATGTTATAACTTTTTTTTGACCATGTGTCTAAGAGACTAGGATCAATTTGTGGTTTCACGCTTGGTTGAGGTTGTCCTCATCGATCGATGTCTGCTCTGTACTTAGAAGATTAACGCCATAAGGAACGAACGATATTCAAGCCTACGTTGTGTTTCACCAAGTGTTTCTTATACTGCAGCGAATCGAGCAAACGTTCTCGACTGATTTACCTTTGCAACTGCATGTAAAAGTTTTTGCATGTGGGTTAGTAGCTCGATAGGGATACATCCCTAAGGGTGGTGACAAACCCTTAGGGAAGGGAAATTGTTCCCCGTGGAAACATATTCTGTCGTAGGGTACCGTGGGAAGAACGGGTGCGCACCCGGCTATAGCGGTGAAGGGACCACTCGACCTCGTCCGTTTCAGCGGTTCGCATTGTTACTTTGCGTCATCTCCAAGTTGCAACGATTTTTGTTTCGTTTAACTCATGCGTGACTTGGTCGGGAGGACTCTTGCCTTTTGCAAAAAAGGCGGAAGCTCGACAACGTCAATGAAGGTTGTCACTAAGACAAAACTTACAAATTAAAACATTTACGTTTATAGCGATAAGCGAAGAAATCTTTATGATGTTGATTCAATTTAAGCTTAAACTGAGGAAATAAATCAAAATTTGTTTCAATTTTTTGCTTATATAAGACCTCGTCAAATTTATTGGGATATACACCTATGTAGGATAATGAAAATTTATGCAATGAGTGTCCAATTTTTTATAGGATTAACTTCATAGTAACTTATATTGAGATGGTCACCTACTTGACCATTTGATTTTATAAATTCTGCAGTTGAAAGGTTTTTAGCCCTTAGGAGGCTAATAAGTTTTACAAAAAGTATCAATCACGTATGCAACAGGTCCATATACAAGTTTATAAGAATCAAACTCAAAAGATCGAGCAAACTCATAAACACCGTTATCAATTTAACTTTCATGAAGGAGACTTAGTATTTAGTTAAGATGTTTAAATTTGCACCAGAGAAGAGCATAACAAAAAAACTTGGTCGTATTATTTCAAGTTTTGTCTGTCTTTGACAATGTGGGGTCTGATTCCTTTGGCCCGAGCTGTGTCAAAACGTTCCTCCACATCTTCGTATTTTCCCTGTGTATCATGCCTTAAAATTGATTTTTTATTAGCTCATAAAAAAATTACGTCTCAACCCTCTTAAAATCCTCCATCAATAACGAAAAGTACTAACCACTTCCGCAATATGTTCATACAGAGATTTGAAAAAGACGATCATCTTCCCCGCCAGGCAGCGATCCTTCAACCTTAGTCCCCTACTCACAAATATATACCTTAATGAATAAAACTCGACCACTTTATAGAAAAAACTATCCGTGAATAGAACAAGGCTCGAAGAGGATACGATTCGCGTTTAAATCTCACGCATTGGAAATGAAGGATGCATTACATCCACTTCACATATGATTTTGAGGTATAAATTTTTGGTCCACGATCAGAAGCAGTGAAACTGAAATCTGAAGTAGAATCACTCCTTAGAGACAAACCCCAATTAACACTGAGTATGGACAAAACCTATATTACTTATGTGTCGAAAAAAAACTTTAATGATTGAGCAAGCTCATAAACACCGTTATCAGACTAACTTCCATAAAGGAAACCTGATTTTTTATTAAAATGTTTGAATTCGCACCGTAAAATAACACATGAAAGAAACTTGTTCATGTTATTAATTTTTTTTTTTTTTCCTTGACAATATGGGGTCTGATTCCTTCGGCCTATACCATAAATATTTCTCTAGATCTTCACATCTTTTCTGCATATCTCTCAAAGTGGATGTCTTATTAACTCATAAAAATTTTCCCTCTCAACCCTCTCAAAGTCCTTCGTTAATAAATGACATGTATTATATTGAAGGGATAAAAGAGCATATAAGCGACGAACCTACAAAGCTATACAACAATATCACTTGTGTTTTTGCTTCAAAAGGTAGTAGTTTCAGTTGTTTTAGACCTACCAAGTGACAATTTTGCAATAAGTATTGATACCTATTTTTTTATAATTGCAGCAAAAAATAAAATAGAAGGACCAACAAATAAATCTCAAACTGACAAAGGTCTGACATCACCATATTAAGCAATACCAAACATCATGATTTATAAAATTGTGTACTCACTGATGTTGAAAAAACGTAGATTCATGCATTCCCATTGTCCCTAATGCGAGATCCTTTGAGACAGTGGAGACCGCTTATCGGATCTTTTCGCCTATTCGTGCCAACGTCAGGGTCGCCCTTCAGAAAACCGGCGCTTAGGGACAGCCTATATATCGAGCTAAGGGTGACCGATACTTTATACCTGCCTAAGATCAGGCGGCACTTGCTAGGGATCGGGATAGATTCATGCATTCCCGTTGTCCCTAATGCGAGATCCTTTGAGACAGTGGAGACCGCTTATCGGATCTCTTGGCCTATTCGTGCCAATGTAAGGGTCGACCTTCAGACAACCTGCGCTAGCCTATGCCCTTGAGCTATCCCGATCCCTAGCAAGTGCAGCCTGATCTTAGGCAGGTATAAAGTATCGGTCACCCTTAGCTCGGTATATAGGTCGTTCCTAAACCCTCACTTTTTGTTCCATAAGTTTTTAAGTTCATGTATAAGAGCAAACGTTAGCATGAGTAACGGGAGAAGATAAGAAAAAAAACATTGTGCTGGATGGACTGTTACATTGGACTATTGACTAACGTTCGTAAAAACTCGGCCAATTAGTTGTTCCACCTATCAATCCATACAAAGGTCAGACCAATTTGTTGGGTCACGAACCCAAATTGAGTTTTTCCACATAAAGTGCCATTAAATTTTTAAGGCACAGGCCATACGATTTTCATAATCGGTGCCATGCAATTTTAAGACTGATTCCACGATTGGTACGTTATTTCTTAGGTAATGTGAGTAGGAATGTTACCTTTGATGATGATGCCTCACATAAGTTAAACCAGTTTTGTGAACCAGCGGTTCTAGATATTGTCGAGGAAGTAAGAACGGGAGTAGGTTGGCGGGAGGGGTAGTAGTTTTGAGATGAGGGTTGACATGTGGCTTAGTGGTTAGGGCACGGGTTGGAAATGGCCGTTGTGATATGAGGTTGTGGGTTTACAACTCCGCACCTCTGCGCAGGACAGCGACGGACGTTTACATAACGCATTGCCATCTGCACACTCCCTAAGGCTAATGTCGGTAAGATTATTATAGACCTTGCTTGTGCACCACTGAGAGTTTTAGTCCATGGTTCTTGTATGTTGGGTTTGGGCTATTCTATGTTGTCTGATGTTTTCGGTGCATGGGATTGTCTGCATGCTTGTACACTTGTCTCTTACTCGAGCTCAACGTAGCACACGTCCAGACCATCCGATTTTATAACTACCATGTTGGTAACCCATAAGCATGAGGTTCGGGGTTCGAGGCTTGATACTTAAAACATGAGTTCATGAAAAAACATTATTGGGATACAAATCAAGGTTCTGGGCGCTTGATCACGTAGCATTGGTTACCTTAGGGCTCTGCTTTGGGAGAGGGCATAGGCTCTAGGTGGGATTTGATTGGGGACTCCACTTCGGGGAGGGTTGGCTGGACACTATCCCCACTAGGGAATTGGGGCCTTTGCAGTAGTGGTTGTCTTAGAAGTCCTCTTGGTTGGTGTGGCGCTGGATAGGCCCTATTTATTGGAGAATGTCGCTGGGATACCTACCTTAGAGGTTGTCTTAGGGGGTGAGGTTTGTCTGCTACCTACATGGAGAATGTTGTCACATTAGAAAAGTCCAGAATAACTCTCGTTAAAGCGGATGGTGGGCATAAACCCGTTGAGAACGAAAACTATAACTACCCAGGGAGATTGCTTATGGAATGCCAAGACAACAGTTAATGATAGAGGTCCGAGGAGCGGATGGTGGTCGTAAGCCTATTGAGGACGAAATATAGAAATGTTATAGGTTCAAATAACCTCTGCTGTAATTCAGGAAGAACCAGACGGATATGATGATGATAAGGCTAGGATCTCTCTAACAGAACAAAAACTAGGGTTCGCCTATGGGACCTGTAGTAGCATGTTTACCCCTAGTGCACGAAGTACGTGGTACAAAGAGGCTCGTTCGATAGTGCTTCAATCAGGGCTGGGAAGGGAGGTGAGAACTTGATTAGCTCAAATGCTTATAACAGTTGACCGATCAAGGTCACTGGAATGGGTGATGATCCTGGGTGTATTTAGATACGACCTTGGAAGTAGGGATGTCTCGGGGATCTTAATGATGAGTAAGGAGGGTGTCTTATAGGGGGGGGGGGGTAGACAATGCATCAGGATAATCAAATCACCATTTGTTCACGGGCCTGTCATTTGCATGGTGACCAGTCTCTACAACAACTTGAACATTTTTTTTTCTTCTTAAAAAAAAAAAAAAAAAAAAAAAAAAGGAAAACAAAACCCGATGAGGAGGATAGCATAGCTGCTGTCGAAACGTGTCGTTGAGAACACCCTACCAGTGACTTTGTACTTTGTTTCTGAATATTACATACTTTGTCAACGTATCTTTCATGTGTGACATTTCATCGGACGTGTTTGCATGCGTGACGTGAACGGTGATGACACTATGCACTCTCTTCAATATGACAACATCTTTAAAAAATTAAGTAGCACAGATTACCTGGCCGGATAATTTGGTCAGATTATCTGGCCGGATTATCTGGGGGTGCGATTATCCAAAAATCCAAAAAAAAAAAAAAAAACAATGTAAAAAAAATAAATGATATTGCACATATTAAATACAACAAACTATGCTCCTAGTTCATAAAAAGCTTGATTGGTCATCAAAGGGTTAAAAGGGGGTATAAATAGGGAATTAGGGAGTTTAGAGGATGATTACTCAATTTATTTTATCTCAGTAATGAGTCAATATTGTTTAATGATTTTATTTATTTTTTATCTTTATTTTGGTTACAGTATAAAAAATGATATCAAGGCAAACGTAGTTCGTATATTTGCGACATTTTATTTTTTCAATTCTTTTTTATTTACCTATTTATGCAAGGCCGAATTTTCTATATCTGGAATTAATCTGGAAATTTCAACCGGACTCGGAATCCCGAATAAAATATGTATGTCGGATATCCGATTTTGCTACATAGGTAAAAATGATAATGCTCTTTACATAGTACATTTTGCATTCTGCATACATATATAAGTATAAGCCAGGTCACGCAATCGCTCCCGCGAGGCCCAACTACTAGTCTTGGAAAAATGGTCGGGACAGGAGGGCAGCGCCAAGGAAATGCCATGGCGGCACACTATGATATTCGTTCATTGTTTTCCCCCTCGCTCGACAAACTTTTGTTTTCGCGGCCGCTTTTATATCGTTGGTTGGACAGGCATGGGCAACTCCTACTTGAATACAAGTACATAGGGACCCGCTCGGTTGGAAACCCGTTTCGTTCGTTTCGTTTTTTTGTTTGTTTTTTGTTTGTTTTTTTCACTATCAATGTAGTCCTACACACGAAAACTGTCCAAATACACATCCGCGATTGAGCGCATCACTCCACAACTCACCACATGCAGAAAAGACAAAAAGTAGGGAAGTGTATCTCCACATGCACAGAAGACAAAAAGTAGGGTGGTGTATCTTGTCATGTTTTAGTAAAAGATTATTCTCATTTTGTACATCTGGTGAGTAGTGGAGCGAAGGTCTGTTTCCACACAAAGTAAGTGAGGCACCTACTCAGACCAAGGGCTTGTCTCCACTACTCAGACCAAGGGCTTGGGTGTGCGGTATGACGGGGGTTTGTTACGCGAATGTAAAACTTTTTGCTGTGATTACTAGAGTTTTCATGTACTCTGATGTGTGTGCATCTGATGTATGTAGCGTGAACTTGCGTATCTTCTTTGCTACTTGCATCCAACGTTGTAACCTGCTAGGAGATTAAACCTACAGGGGGTGGCGGCGAACGTGTTACAGAGAGAGAGTGGAGTGAGATTGACCGTCTCTACAAAGTTTGTGAGCGGCGGGCGCGATGAGTAATGAAAGTGGGATTGGTGGTACAGGCGCTCCTACTAACTCCAGAGGATCGGGACGAGGTAGGGGTGGCGGTAAACCACAAAGTCGTAATGAGAACAGGATGGCGGGACGCACCTGTTACGAATGCGGGGAACCGGATCACTTTGCCAGCGCCTGCAGAGAATATTGGGAGGCCAGGGATCGAGGAGTTCCGTTTGTCCCTCCCCCTCCGCCACCCGCATACACAAGAACCGGCCGAACTATGTTTGGCGGCGGAAGTGAGCAGCGGATAACTACGCGATGAGGAGAGAAGAAGAGGAGACGAACGCGATGATGAGAAGCTACTTTTGAGAAAATGCTCTAATGTGGAAACAAGAGAAAGAGAATTTGGCGAAAGAAGAGAAGTGGAAACAAGAAGCGTTGAGACTCGAGGCGGAGAAGAAGAAACAAGAAGAAATTGTCGAGTGGAAACGAGCAGAAGACGAGCGGGACGCGAGGCTGCTCCGTATCATTCGCTCGGAAATCAGAGTCGAGAGCGATACTGAAAACGAACGCGTTCCACGACGAATCAGGGAATCGGTGAGACGTAATGAGAGGGGCGAGACGATAGAAGAAAAGGAACGATCAAGACGGACGATCGCGCTTCATCAGGAGGAGGAAGCTCTTGAGGACGAAGAACTGATATTGTTGTGAAGACGATCTGCAGGGCTGGTAATCAACGGCAAAAGGAAGCGAGAGAAAGAGGTGGTTATCGGTGATAGCCCACCAGTGACCACGCCTATTAAAGGGCAGCGGATGGGACTGGGAACGATGGCAAAGCTACGAATTGAGGAGATACGTGAGACTGGAAAGGCGGCCACATCATCTTCCCCTGTGCCAGAACCAATGGGGAAGATCGCCTTGTCCCTCAAGCATATCTTGGTGGGGAGCGTCCTTGGCGCGAGAAAGAAGTACGAAGCCGACTGTCGGGAGCTCTACGAGGCTCCGACGGTGGAAGAACTGAAGGAGGCATGTAAGACGGAGCGAATCAACTATGGTAAGCGTGAATCTGCGATCAATCGTCTACTACGTAAGGTTGTCAAGGCGTACGACCCGATTAACCTACCGCTACCAGCAACCCCGGTGGTCAAAAGAACGATGAGAGCGTTGAAAGCGAGCGAGGCACAAGAGGAGGACAAAGAGTCTGAGTAAGATGGGGGATCTCGTGATCTATGTAGTAGGATTGAAGAAGTGGCCAAGTTGCGACTGGTGCATGGAGGCCGTGGTAGGAAAGAGGAGGGTTGTATGCGGGCATTGATTTTGGCGTTGGTTTTAGAAGGTGAGGTAACCTGGTGTGAAAAATTTCTGGAATATTGGAGAGAGGCAGCTAGGATTGGGAAGTTGAATCTAAACTTTCCAAAGGGTTGCGTGTACGCTATCGTATCGCCATGATATAAGCAGTGTTATGTTGGGATGACTGAACGGGACCTAGCATCGAGATGGAACGAACATGTGAGTTGCGCGAAGCAGGGAGATAGGAAGAGAGGAAGGAACCTGTACAATTGGTTGGGAAAGGTAGGTGCTCTTGTGTACGTAGTTATCCCACTATGCTTTAGCAATGATAGGAGGGAGCTGGAAGCCATAGAGCTGTCTCTTATACACATCTAGATGTGTATAAGAGACAGGTGTTATGTTGGGATGACTGAACGGGACCTAGCATCGAGATGGAACGAACATGTGAGTTGCGCGAAGCAGGGAGATAGGAAGAGAGGAAGGAACCTGTACAATTGGTTGGGAAAGGTAGGTGCTCTTGTGTACGTAGTTATCCCACTATGCTTTAGCAATGATAGGAGGGAGCTGGAAGCCATAGAGCGGACACTCATTCGGACATGGTCACCATCACTTAACTCAAAAGGAGCTGGGAAAGGTAATGGAAGGAGACGAAGGAAAGGAAAAAGGGAACGGAAGAAGAAAGTCAGGGGCACGAACGAACGATCGAGTCGTAAGACGTCTGTTCGGCGAATCGCCTGTAATCGTAGGTAAACGTACTAGACCCCTTCGTAAATGTAAGTCGTTGTTTGAGACTGAAGGATGGGTAACTGTACGAAATGTTATTGAGGCATCGCCCGGAACGATCCGTCTGAAACAGGAGCTTCGAAATGTTCTAGGACAAGAGGAAGAAGAAGACTTTGTTGAGCAAATCCATGAGCGAGCTGGTTAGATACTATGGGGTGGCGAAGTTGTTTTCGGAGAAACGTAACCGAACGGAAGTCAGAAAAATGGTATCCTATGCCCTTAAAACAACATTTCAGATGAATGTGCGCAAGAGGGTCGTAGTGAACGTCAGGTACGATGAGAGAGTTAAGAAGAGTGAGGTTGTAAGAGTAGTAATGAATGGTATCGAAAAGCTGCATCTTGATCAACCTGTTCTGGAAATGGTTCAAAGATGATCTCGTGTCGTATGGACAAGAGGTCCTAACGTCGGGGATTTGATCCATAATCACCGCCGCTTTGCGGCGAATGGAGTCTATGTGTGCAGCTGCACCAGCATGTCCTTTCCCAAGTTGGGGGGACACGTCCATTTTCGGATTGGCGACAGGGATGGCTGTCCGAGTATAGGACGTAATGCTAAAAATGTACCAAGTGACTAACTGTGTGACCGACTGTCGAAGGAGGTTACGAAAGGGTTTTCTGATCTAAGTTGGATGGGTAAGAGAGTGGGAAAGGTGGAACTCACGAGCGGGGAAGTCAAGAAATGTATTGAGACGAAGGGTAAGGCAAAGAACAGCGATCTGACGGAGATTAGCAGACTGAAGAAGGAATAACATGGCTTGGTTTGCGCGCCCCTCGACAGGAACCCCGATGATACCCTCGTAATGTGTCCAGTGACGTACGGGGAAGCGATGAAGACTACTTTCATCAGCAACAAAGGTTACTCTGTCCGAAAGGAGAAGGAGGAAGATATTTTGAAAGATGAACTGTGTATGTATGTAAAGAAGGGTTTCGAGCAGGTCGGAAAGTGGAAGAAAGACGAGAGGATGGGTAAAGCCTACGCGTTGCCGAAGCACAAGGACACGTCAAAATATAGACCGATATGTCCTACGTACAGCGAGCCAAGTAACAATGCTGTCTCTTATACACATCTAGATGTGTATAAGAGACAGGTGTATGTATGTAAAGAAGGGTTTCGAGCAGGTCGGAAAGTGGAAGAAAGACGAGAGGATGGGTAAAGCCTACGCGTTGCCGAAGCACAAGGACACGTCAAAATATAGACCGATATGTCCTACGTACAGCGAGCCAAGTAACAATGTGTGTAAGAAGGTCTCACGTGCCTTGAATATGATGCTATTCTCCTTGCCAGACAACAAGCATTTCAACTTGAGGTCCATTTGTGGATTGCGGGATAGATTGAAGGGAATCAATTGTAGGATGCGGAACGTTGGATGTGGCACGCAGCTGCTTGCTCGATCATATGATATAAAAGATATGTTCAGCAAGCTGCCGCATGTGACAATCAATCGTGTTGTTGATTGCGACGATTGGTGCATATGGTGGTTTGAATCAAAGGGATATTGAGGCGTGTTTGTGAAGCGACATGGGAAGGGTAGTGCGTTGAGTAGGTTGGATTGTATTTATGGCTGCCAGTTTATTGGTTTTGATGCTATTTGGGAATTTGTCCATTTTGAACTCGAATTTTGTTTCACGATTGCGAGCAACACCATGTTGCAGCAGATGATGGGGATCCCCATGGGAAAGTCGACAAGCCCACCACTGGCTTGTCTGATGTGTGCCAAGGCAGAATGGGATCTGCTGATTTTATTAGGTAATGAAAGAAGGTTTCTCGTAGGATTGAGATATGTGGATTACGCGTCAGTTTTCGTTGCATTCGATCCGCGACGTTCTGAAACAAGAAAACGTGCGGAGAGGATCCTGGATCGATTCGAAAGATGCTATGACAAGGCACTGACATTCAAGCGGACTGATGATGACCAAAAGGCTTGGGATTTCTTGGGTTGTCGTCTGAGTGTGCGAAAGGAATTTCCATTCCTAGGATGTTGCCAAGGGATGAAGAACGACAAGGCCTTGAGTGAGGGCCAAACTCTGGTGTTTTGGGTATTTCAGGATTATGAATCATGTACCAGCAAGAAAGCCAAATTGGCAGTTATTACGAGCGCGTTACATCGAATTCATCAAAATTTGATGGTCGGGTTGGAGCTGATTGAGACCCTACTTCTGCTGAAGATTGAGCTTCGCAGGAGGAGATACCCAAAACATTTTTTCTAGTAGAGCATTACAAAATTTTGCTAGTGACAAGAGCAATTTTTGGAAATTGGTAGCGGAGTTGTTGACGGATTGAGTGCTTGTGATAGGAATAGGTGAAGTTGATTTGACTGTGGACTTAGGATCTGATTCGTTTGTTTTGTTTCGTCGGACCAGGGACCTTCCCGGACAGACGAAGGCCTGGTCACATGTGTTGGTTTGGTGGACCAGGGACTTTCCCAGATAGACGTAGGCTTGGTTGCGTGGGTTAGGACTTTTACCGTAAACAGGGGATAAAGGCCAGGCAGACCCGGTTGGGCCTCTACCTTGGTATGAGGCGGGAACAGGTTGGCCGAACCAGAGGATCCCGACTGCTGTAGGTTTTTCATGGGTTGTCATCATAAATACTCGCACAATGTCGGTACGACTCCCTTTTGATGCCTTCGGGCGTCAAAGTGAGTCAACAATGCGTGACTCATCGGCCAGAGGAGTGTTTGGCGGTTCTTGGGTGTGCGGTATGACGGGGGTTTGTTACGCGAATGTACAGCTCTTTGTTGTGATTACTATGGTTTCCATGTACTCTAATGTGTGTGCATGTGATGTATGTAGCGTGAACTTGCGTATCTTGTTTGCTACTTGGCTCCACTACTTACTACATGCACATCGCGGTGTAAATTCCCATGTTCTACTAGAAGATTCAAGATTCAAGTTCTTTACTATGTTCAGTGAAGTGAGGCCCCAAAACTTTTTGAATCCGCTCTCAGGCTGGACGTTCTTGTGGCCGGACGCATCCAGGCATATAGGCAAAATAGTGTGATTGTGCCCTCATAGTTCTTCGTGTTTTTTTTTTTTTTTTCCTTCTTTTTCTATTGAAAGGTAGCTTTCCCGGGGCGCCCGGCCGGGCACCCTGCCCGGGTAGGGACCACGCCCGGGGTACCCCGGGCGTGCAAGAAACCCACCAAGTTCCCCCCCCCTCCCAACCACCACACCTTGCTGCGCTTTGGGATTAATGCCCAAATCCGACTTCTTTTTTTATTTTCACGTATGTTGATTTTTGTGGGTCGGGGGGGGGGAGGGGGTGCAGGAGGGGGCGAATTTGAATCCTGTATCAATGCGCACCGTCGATCTAAACCTACAAAACGGGGCCTACCGGACCCCCCAAAAAAATGCGCCGACCACTGAAGACAAAGTTGGCACGTTTGGAATAGGGCTGCGGCAATAAATTCTTCTTTTTGGCTTTTTCTGCCTTGGTGCAAGAGACTTCCGGGTGCCTGCTCGGGGGGGTCGCCCGGTCGGGCGCCCCGGGCGTCATTCCGGGCATGGTGGGGTACCCCATGCACCCCGGGTGGAAAGCTAGATTGAAAGGGCGAAATAGTGTGATTCCACTCTCACAGTTGTTGGTCCATTAGATCTTTCTATTTTTCCTTCTTCTTCGTCGTTTCCTTTTTTTTGGGGGGGGGCTTATCTTTGTGGCCTTATAGCTCAGGTGCTAAGTCCGACTAACAGGGTGGTGCTGTTTTTTTGGAGTAAGATTCAGTATGGCCACAATGAGAGTGTGAGATGTCCAAATTGGATGACGACAAAAGGTACGTGCTCGAAACCAGCTTTAAGACCCTGCTGGAGGGGCTGCGGGACTTAGCCCCGCCTCTACCTATGAACTGTTGAGGGCTACCATTCAACCATCCGACTTGCTTAGCATCACCCACGCAGCAGTATACCACGGTGTACAAAGGAGTCGCCAAGGAGACGGGGGGTCGAGGATATAGAGCACGTGTGCGCCCTGGGCGCAGCCATGGCAGGCAACGACTCGTTAAAGTAAAACCAAACAAAATAATAATAAAAATCAATGATATGGAAAACTTTTTTTTTTTTGGTCGATCTACTAGAACGGAACATAATAAAATCAATAAAACATATATAGTCGGTGAAACTCCGACGAAACAGTTTGTCACAGCCCCTCGTTTGTTGTCCTCTTCTCTCTCTCTGCCTACGGTTTACCGGGCAGTTCTGTTTGTGACGATATATATATATACAGGGTTGCCGGCGTTCGGGACGGGCCGAACGCCCGAACCCGAACGCCCGAACCCGAACGCCCGAACGTTTGGGACCCCCTCTCGACGCGTTCGGACGTTCGGCCGAACGTGGAACCAAAAAAAANAAAAAAAAAAAAAAAAAGTTCCCAAAAATTCTGAAAAAAAACATTGTCATGCAGAAGAATAAAATTAACAACATTTGCCTCAACAGTACATCCAAATTTCTTACCAGATTTGAAATAAATATCAAATACGAAAAATAAATAATATTAATGAAAATAAGAAAAAATAAAACGAGAATGACATTATTGCGTGGGCGAGCAAGTTTTTGACACCACCATCTTTGGCGATTTTTCATTTTTTTTTGGCTTTGTCAAATGCCATGAAATTTTATACATATGTATCTTACATAATAGAGAACCTACAAATAAAGTTTGAAAAAATAATATTTTTTTTCAGGCCCCGAAATAAAGGGAAAACAAAAAGTGAAAAGAGAAAAAAAAAACAAATTAGTAAGTGGGAAAGCAAGTTTTGACACCACCATGTTGGCCGATTTTTCATTATTGTTTGGCTCGACAGAATGACTTCAAAATTGAGAGACAGGTAGCTTACATAACAGAGAACTCACAAAAAAAAAATCAGAAAAAAAAAATAATTGTTAGGTATCAAAATAGTTTTTCTGCGGGGTCCGAACCCCTTCGAGTTCGGGCACCGTACGGGGACCCGAACGCCCGAACGTTCGGGGTTCAGCTTAGGGGCCTCCGTTCGTTCGGCCTGGCAACTCTGTATATATATATATATATATATTCGTAATTGATTGATTCAATAGAGTGGAACATTGTTGTTCAATTAAATATTAGTAAACAAAAATTGATGTACAAAGTTTACTCAATCCGTAGATTCCATACAATTCAAAAAGTGGAGCTTTAAGTGACCTTTTCAACAACGCTATAAATTTCTCACAGACAATCTCTATTTTGATACTTTTCATGATAACCTTGTGATCTATAGAATCAAAACAGTTAGTTATGTTTTCTTCAATTTCCCACGTTTGGTGTCGCCTTTGAACCTTATACATTTCAGGGTTTGCTTCAATCGAAACTTCCGCATGACTTTCTTCCTAATTAAAAAAACGACAACAGATTACCAAATGAATTGCTCCTTTGCAATTTTAATATCTCATGTGCGGTAGAAAACTAAACTAGTAGCCGTAAATTAACTTTGAAGAATTTTGTTACTCTCCACAGGTCATCATGAAGTCTCTGCCAATCCGACCTATGTCTACCATACGCTTTGTACTTGTATTTACTAAACTGATCATGTAAAACAAAGACCGTTGATACAAATGATCGTTGTTTATGTCAGGTCCAAAATTTAAACATAGAGTATTATTAACAAATTAATCATCAAATTTCATTTGTCAAATATAAAAAACTTATGTTGTTTTGAGATTATTTTATTTTATCAAATATAAAAGACTATTGATACTTTTATTTATTTGATGTTGCATTATTTCTATTTTTAAGATTATTACTTCATATGATGTTGCATTATTTCTATTTTTAAGATTATTACTTCATATGAATTCTATACTAAACAGGCTAATGCTGCCAGGATGACTCCGTGGAGATTATAATTTCATAAAAATATTATTCTATACTGGCTAATGCTGCCAGGACAACTCCCGGGGTTGCAAAAAAAGAAAAAAAAAAAACTATATTTATGATTTAATTTATTTTACCGTATTTATTTAATTTAGATATAAATTTTTTTGGGGGTTGGGCATTATGGATCCAGGTGTGCAGAACTCGGTATAGCTCGCCAGCTGGCTGACCAAGGTGGCGGTGTTGTTAGAGCCCCCTGATTGGTGCAGGAAGGTGGAGCACATTCTTACGCAAGAATGACGATTGAACCGCCCGTCAGATGTTTGGGTGGCAGTTATGATGGACTCCTTCACTAACAAGAGAATCAACTCAACCTTTTGGAGGAATGTAATCCAAGCCTGGAAGCAAGTGAAGCCTAATGTCAGGGAACCCCCAAGGTCCAAGGAGAAAGTCAAAGCCCAACCATTGTTTGAGAACTACCTGCTTGTGGACAACAACGACGTTCCTTGAACTTTCTTCCTTTTTTTCTCTGCAGCCTCCAGGCCTGGGAGCATTCAACCGGTAATGGGTACAGAGGTTTGTGGCCACCATAGGGAACCAACCTGTGGGACGAATTGACGAATCAGTGGCAAACTCCGGGGCATCCAAAGACGAAACTGGGCAGGCTGCCAGACCAAGACGAGAGACTGAGTAGCATGCTGCTTCAAGCGATCCCTACAGACTGGAAACGTATGATGACCGGAGGGTGTCAACACCCCGGGCACATGGCTACGGGGAACAGCAGAGGGGGAAACAGGCAGATTCTATCAGCTGCAGGAGTGGGAAGAGGAGGGGAGCGGGAATTGCCACATGAAAGAATTTATCAGAAGAGATCCGGTGGAACCGACTCTGCAACAAACCCAAACAGCTGTTCGAAGGGGTTTGGGGAGACTCCAGGAAGTCAGAGTCCGGCAGAGGGCGACAAGACGCAGGCACATACCGGTAGCCTATAAGTTCGTTGCCAAGGGAGTAAGCATATCTTCACTGAGAATTTATCCTAGTATGTGGGGCTGGGAGGCAAGGGGGGAGGTGGTAAGAGGCCTGTGCAACCTGAAGCCGGAAATAGCACTTAAAAAAGGCATGAAGCGGAGTATGCTACTGGGAATACTTATCCCCAAATGGGAGACTGTGCAGCGCGGCCGTTCCGCCAACAGCAACAGAGGACCAACTGATTCGTCTGCGGAAACAGCTTGCAGACTTACCTTCCCAGAAGGTTGCTTCACTTCTTTAGCTCCAGTCACAATCGGCAGTCCCCACCATCAGTCCAGAGGAATGCCCCCGACGCTGGAGTGCGACAGGTGCTCATGGCCAATCGAGACAATGACCCACATGTGGTGGGACTATCCCAGGTCAAGGAAGTGGTGCCTTTGGTGGTTTGCACAGTGGGAGAGGATGTCGGAGAGAAAAGTCAATCAGAACATAGAGTGGGTACCGCAGGGCTTCACAGACTGAGGAAAAGCAGCAATCAAGGGCTGGGCATACATAGCCCAGTCGGCGGGCCATCATGATGTGGGTCATTTGGCTGGACAGGAATCGGAGACCTGAAGCTCAGGCGGAGTTACCTGAAGTTAATCACGAAAGGCTCTAACAAGACGAACAATCAATTATGCACTCTGGACATTCGGTTTTCTGCGAGTTCGACAGGATAAGAGCATGCCGGAAAAGGACAAGTGAGGGGATATCGATTGCTACCGGTAGCAGTTCCGGAATATCTGCTGAAACTGGAGATTCGGGCTGACTGGAGGAGGGTACCGCAGGGAAACATACAGGAAGATCTGCGGTGGTTTGGAGAGACGTTCTCAGCTCCAGGAGTCCTCGCAGAAGTGAGAGAGGGTAAGCTTTCTACCTCATCGTGGTTGGATAGGTAGGATAGGTAGGGGAGTAGGGAGAGAGTGGGGAGAGAGTAGGGAGAGTAGGGAGAGTAGGGAGAGTGGGGGATGCCAGGGTGGGCAACCTGGGTGCTCGGTCGCCCTTAGCTTTGATCCGGTCGCAGTAGACACACTGTTCGGATAGGAGAGCATCAGCCCTGTAAGGAAACTGCTTCCCTCGGCCGGAGTAGGTCGAGGTCGGGTTGAGATAGACCTGAGTAGTTTAGGGTAGGTCGGAAGGGATGGGTGGCGTAGGATTTGGACAGGAAAGAGTACCAGTGAGTGGATGGTGGTCAGCTGGAGCGTAACCTAGGGCAGAGGATCGGTTACATTGACAAGGGATAGGCTAGGGCAGGAGAGCACGGGGAAAGTTGGTTCGTTTCATAAGCTCAGCCAGCTGATGCTGCCGAGATAACTCTGGGTGGAATTGTGAAGTCCCTGACCTCGCCTCAAATGTACCTTTTGCAATATGATCGAACGTGTTGTTGAAAAAAAGTGAAAATAAAAATTTGCAAACTACTGCTTAAAAGAAATCCTTATGGAATCTTGATTGGAATTTGGAACAAAATAATGAACACGAATGAATTCAGAGGCTAAGATACTAGATTTTGGTTTAAACTTTAAAATTTAAATGCTAATGCTTTATTATTGTTATTGTTGTTTTTAAAGCAAAAAAATCCCGCATCAACAAATAGGAGTGATACATCAAAACTCCAAAATATACCTAAAGACACTATTTGAACATCCACTGTCATAAACATGTATGCTTCTCCGGAAGTTGGAATTGTTCATCTTCAATACAGACCACGCAGGATGATGCAGCCTTCTGAACAGGATTGCTGCCTGGCGTCGCTTGAGCTCCTAGGCTATGGTGGACAGGAAGACGACGGCTCATACATTGCACTGCATGCCGCCGAGTGGTCTGGCCAAGGGGTCTGCAGTAGTCGTCTAAATCAGGAAAGGGGTCAACAACATACGTTACATGGAGAGAGAGAGAGAGAGAGAGAGAGAGAGAGAGAGAGAGAGAGAGAGAGAGAGAGAGAGAGAGAGAGAG
>BFEA01000015.1:4238587-4248587 GCA_003427395.1 Chara braunii | reverse complement strand
TGGGCGTTATTTTCGGGCGATGACGGTAGCAGCCTACTGTGGGATCGACCCAAAAACGGAAAGGCCGCAGCGCTACTGGAGCACTGAGGTCCTGGTGGATTGTACCAAGGAGCACGAGAACCCTGATTCTAAGGGAGGAACGCGGGCCCACACGTAAACATAGAGCATTACTGCAAGTGGGACCCATTTGTCAATGTGGCATGGAGTCACCATGCTCTAGGTAGTTCCGCGTTATCTTGTTACGTAGTATTCGCAATGTGGCCTCCACAGCAAGATATTGATTCTTTCTTTATTTTATATGAAAATAATATGAATATTCATAATTATTTTCATATTATTTTCTTTATTTTTCTTTTCATGAATATTTTTCTCTTTTTCTATTTGATTATATTAATTTATTTATATTACTATTTCAATTTATACTTTATATTATTATTTTAATTATTTTATTACTATTTACTATTTTAGAGTAACACGTTTTTGCACCCTCATCATTTGATGAACAATACATGGGTCTACCCCTTTCATTAAGGGAGCTAACTCAAAACTCTACTGCTTAGAACTGACACATTTTAGACAAGGTGTTCTCCAGCTAAGGAAGAAAACAATATAAGAGAAGCCTCACTCTGCACTACGGACAAGGCCATAATTCTAATTATACCCATCTCGTTCAACGAGTTCAGCGTTCCAACCCTACTGCTTGCAATCGACACATAGACAGGAAGGCGTTCTAAGCCTCACTCTCATAATCCGTATCAAAGACGCTGATCTCTAAACCCCTTTGTCCAGTTTGCTGCCGTCTTTGATTGGCAGTCAAGTCATCCCTGAAGTTCAATCATGATCATGTCATTAAAAAGAAAAGCAACTTAGATCATCAGCTTGGCTGGTGCCCGCTTATCTACCGAATTCTCAGAGAGAGAAAATCATGCTCTCTTGAGAAATATCTAAACAGATGAATACTATCAATAATAAAACACTTGTTCTATCGCCATAGGTTATCTATCCGCAGAAAAAAAAAAAAAAAAAAAAGGTTGTGCCAAGAATGGTAAGATGAAGACTCTTACAGCAAGGATTTTTATACATCAAGACTTCTGGAATATAATAAGATGAAAATATAACCAGCTCCCTTCCCTGCATCATCATGAACTTCTGCACACAAAGTCATGCAATGGGCATAAACAGGGGCCAGGCAGATGGGCATGCAGGCTACTGAAGGCAACATGAAGCATAGTAACTAAGCAGGAGGAGCGTAGGTTGCCATGCAATCCGGCATGGAGGGAAGAATGGGGCCAAGAGCAGTTGCAAACAGACAGAGAGGAAAGATGTGGCGGACAAGAACACGGGCACCAAGGAAGGAGATGTATGGTGAGAGCAGATTCAGCAGAATGGTGTATCTGCAGCGAATGTGACATCGAACTTGAGGCTCCACGGGAGATTCCATGTCAGCTAAGCCATCTACAAACACTTCTTCCCCTTCCCTCCCCCATCGTCCTCCCTGTCCTCACTCCTCCTTCCCTCCCCCACCTTCCTCCCTGCCCCCACAGCTTAATTCGGTGAACTAACGGCATGTCCTTTCCTTCTCCCAAATGTGCTGAAGGTCTCTGTCTGTAAATTAATCTCAGTGGTTTCCACTGTTCTCACGAAGAGCAGCTCAGAGAGTAGGTCCAGTCGGGACCGAAACCAGCCAGCTGGGTAAACTTTGGGCCACAATCTACTCCCAAAGCGTGTGCTAGTTTTGTGTATGACGGGAGTCCAGTGAGGCCAGCACTTTTTTTGTTTAATAAAAAAAGGGACCATTTCTCGGATTACGTGTGTCATCCTCGCGCAGGGGCCATGCTAATCTTCTCTGTATCGTCCCAATTTTAACGGATGTCGCGAAAGGTCGAGGTCGGCATCTTAAATGAAAAGAAATAAGGATCTCTACAGCATTGTGAGCAGCGGTGCGAAGGACGACTCGCACAAGGCAGGCCCGCTCAACTGCTCTCAGCCCTCGGTGTCAGGGCTGTGAGGTTGAAGGCAATAGAGAAAAGCTCAGAAAACTATTTGCCGCATGATCACCAAATGACATGCCAAGCAACCCCCCCTATATCCCAACATTACCCATCAGCATCATTCAACCACCCCTCTGCAAGCCCACCTGTGTGCCCCACAAATAATTTTTGCAGGGAGCAGGAGCAATGGCAACAAACACATCGCAGCGGACATACAGAATGATGCACGGCAGTGCCGAGGGGTTGCATAACCGTGCACACAAAATGGTTTGAATGAAATATAATGTGGGCTGAACCCTGTGCTAATCAGAGTGCCCTTCTTGCATCCACACAAAGATACCTAGTGCAGTGCAGTCCATTCCTGTGATGCTAACGGCATTCACAGATTTAACTCTCAGATGCATAGGCTGCCAACGCTCTCATTACGTCGGATTCTGTAAAGTAATACCTCAAGCTGGACGACAAAGAGAAGGGGGGCTAAGGGGCAACCTTGGCGGAGAGAGTGGGAGAGAACGAAGGAGTCCGACAGACAACCACTCACGTTCACCATTGCCGTAGCTCGGGAATATATAGCCTTAAGGCCCTTAACTAATTTACGGAACGCTATTCCGAACCCCACGTGAGACAGGGTGGTGACGATGAAAGCCCAGCCTACCTTGCCGTAGGCCTTCTCCATGTCAAGAAGGCGCACCGCAATTTCTCTTTCTCTTTACTGATGACTTTTAGCCCTTGCATCGTGGCCAAGATATTCTCAAATATGGATCTGTCATTGACGAAAGAACCTTGCTGAAGGCCGACTAGTTGAGGGAGATGGCATGCTAGCCTTGCTAGGCAAAAATTTAAAACACACCAAACCCAAAAGGTTGCATGCACATAGTTGGGGTTTCAACACTGGGGTTCTTTTCTTTTCTTTTTTTAACTGTGATAACTAGCGATTTGCATATTAAACCACCGCTACGTGCCCCGAGAAAAAAAAAAAAAAAGAGCGAGTTTGCAACTTCGCACCCCCCCCAAACTTTCGGGGGGGTTGGGCTACTGGAGAAAAATAGGTGGCACCGCCAGCAAAAGAGAAAAGAGCCGCATCCAAGTTCTTTTATTTCTTGGCACGCAGCATAACTTCAGATCCGTAAAAACTCGGACGTAGTGGTGGTTTAAACTGTCAGTACATGGCCCCAGCCTTGTGAAATTCGTCCCCTGCGAAAATATCTGAGGCTTGGGGCTACTGGAACACAATGGCTACTGGTGCCAGTCAAAAGAGAAAAGAAGTGCACTACCCGCGGTTCGGCAAAGCTTGGTGTGCAGCGAGGTGCCACCAGGCCCGGGTGCGCTGGTGGTTTAAGGGCCACATGTACGTAACATTAGG
This sequence comes from Chara braunii, assembly GCA_003427395.1. Taxonomy (NCBI): domain Eukaryota; kingdom Viridiplantae; phylum Streptophyta; class Charophyceae; order Charales; family Characeae; genus Chara; species Chara braunii. Next base: position 4,245,233 of record BFEA01000015.1, on the reverse strand, counting down.
CCACAAAGGCAGGTACCTAATATCATGTGTGTAATCTGCCATAGCCCTGACGTGGATCTTCAGAGGAAAAGAGACATAATTCAGGAGCACGCAGACAAACACTGCACTTCAGCACAGCAGAACCTCTTTTTGACAAGGCGGAGTGGAACTGCGTGCCAAGCTTTGCCAAAGCACCAGCGCAACCCTTTTTCTTTCGTTTTGGCTGGAGCCGCCAGCCATTTTCGTCTGGTGGTGCCCGGCCTCTGGAGAATGCGGTATGGGTTATATTCACGACCTAGCCTTCACCTCTGAAAGCTAGTGGTGGTTTACACAGTAATGAACTGTTGGGGGCGAAAGAGGGGGTGAAAGAGGGGGCGAAAGAGGGGGCGATGCAGCAAAGGGAGCAAAACACAGGAAGAGACGCATCAATGCGGACAGAGTCAAGACAAGGGAGCAGACGTAGGAATACAGCGCTTGCTTCGCCATTGGCTGCACAGCAAGTCTAACAATCCAATCGAAAGAGAGACACACCTCAATCCACCCCATCCACACAGTTTTTAAGACCCGACAGCATGTGCCCAAAAGTGCCCCCCACGAACTACCCAGAATCACATTTGGTAGAAAGCTTGAAAAGGCAAAAACAAGAAAGCGAACTCGAAAAGGGGACAAGCAAGAAGTGGCACATGTGCTCCAGTGGTCCGCACAGGAGGTAAACATGAAGCAATAACCCCCTGGCTGGCATTTCAGGAAAATGCCCTCAGCGGTAGAGCACGGGAGAATCTTTGTCCCTTTCTCTCCCTCTCTCTCTCTGTCTTTCTCCCCCTACCCCTACCCCGAAAATGACAAAGAAGGCCTCCTCACCACAACTGCCAACTAAGAATGACAACAAAGTGAGAGAGGAAGGGCACCAATGGTTACTAGGCCTCTCCTAAAAGTCAAAGCTCTTTACTGATCGCTGCAGGGAGGATAAAAGTTCAAAGCGGTTAATAAAGATCATCTTCCATTATTGTACAGACGAGATCAGGCAGGGATACAGCTGGCGGGAGAACCATCCCTCCTCCTCAAGCCGTCAATTGTAATGGAGACTTCTTTCTCAAAAGGCATTTTGAGCATTTCCTTGCAGACAAATCTTGATGGGCTGTCTCAGCCTGGAAAACCTTGTTTTCGTTACCAGTCTAATATTTATGATTAAGACGGAAAAAATCCAAAAAATACAGAAAGACATGCATCCGCACGTCCCCCTCCTCCCCCAAAAAACACACAGAGGAGTAACCTGTGGAGAGGGGTAGAAGGGGCAGGGAGACAGGGGAGGGGGGGGGGGGGGGGGGGGGGAGTATGAGAGGATGGGGGAAGAAAAGGAAAATAAAGAGGGCCTCCCACAAACAACAGTGAGGGGCCAAGTGGAGGCGAAGGAAAAGACGGGTCACAAATACATTCTCAGTGTTTTCTCACCTTCCTTCTGGAAAGAAGAAAAGGAAAGAAAAACAGAACCAAACCAGCCACTTTTCCTGGGATGGCTGAARAMAAAAAAAAAAAAAAAAAAAAAAAACCTCGACCGCTACAGAGAAGATTAGCATGAAAAAAGAAAAAAAAGTATGGATTATCCACTTCTGTCAATGCCTAACGGTTCGAACTATGAAGTTCCTAACACCTTCAAAGCCACTTCCCTGTTTTCGTCTTTTTCCTTCCTTCCATCAAGCCTCACAAGAGCTCTCTCTCTCTCTCTCTCTCTCTCTCTCTCTCTCTCTTTTCCCTTTTTTTTTCCTTCCGGGTTCATCAATTCACTTACTCTCCAAAACGAAGCAAACGACTTGTGCATTTCTGTCCGCGTCACGCCATTTTACCTTCCTTTCTTTCCCGATATTTTATGACGAGTCGCTTAGTCGAAACTAGAATCCACTAACGAAAAAGAAAGGTCCCAGCGATGCCAAATCATGATGAGAGACCAATCCATCGTCTACTTTTCCCTTTTTCTACTTCATGATTTTCAGATGGCGGGACATATAACCGGCCACTGGGATGCAAGGTCAATAACAAAGGTGGGCACAGAGTTACAAGCGTCCCTCAGCAGTCGCTTAACGAGCACACAGCCACATATTGGTTGCCACGTCAACATCTGCAGCCATAAATGGGCCAAGAACATTCCACAGCGGCACAGCCCCTAAATGTAGGGCAAGCAGCGGCCTCCATCAAGCCACCTTCCATACTGCAAGGATTGCACCCATCTTAGGCAAAAGGGGGTCATAACCACCCCCCGACCACTGGCTCTCCACATTTTGGGTCCCCTTAAGGAAGTTTCAAGTGAGATAGAGAAACGTAGCTGTACCACCAAAACAAACACGCACCAAAACAAACACAAAAAAAAGGACGAAAAAACACTGCCATTCCTTCCCCTTAGTCACTTCCACCTCCCAAAAAGGACTAGATTCATATGGTGTGTATATGTTGGCCCCTTCGTTTTGTGATTGGTACTGCCGGTGTGTATCTGTGTGTATGGTCGCATGTGTCTATTCTGTGCGTCATGTCCATGTGTTGTCACATAAAATTCATCTTCGAAAATGACTCCAGAAAGGGAAAGACATCACAAGGATAGCTATACTTTAACATAGAAATTCCTCCAGGTATGTGCAATCTGGCAGGACGTGTACAACACATCCGCCCATGAACACCACAGCTGCGTTCTCCTAGATGGAAAGCTTCCATCATGTATTTGTGGACTCCAACCGAAGACGAACCGGCAAAGATGCGGCGTCGTACCGAAGGGCAGAAACCGGGGATTTATAACATGTATTATAATTTTGAACGCCCATGCTAACTTGGCGCCGGGCCTCGGTCCACTATGTGCAAAACGAGAGTGAATCTTGCGATAGAACATGAAAAGATAGATACACCACCACAATTTTTGTCTTTTGTGCATGTCGAAGGTAGTGGAGTGAGGCCCATACTCTTGCATAACATGGCCTGGTCCTGAAGGGGGCAGCCACCACATTTGTTTCGTTCCGAAACCCAACGAATGCTATCTTCTGTTCATTTCCAGCACCTGGTACCATCAGGTCCCCTTGCGGAGACGTACGGATTGCCCAGGCAGGCATCTCGCTAAGGCTCAGAGTCATCAGACCCCAGTGACCGCAGTGAACCATATCTTTCGCATGCAGATCTGGCGTTCTATATCAGGTAACGAGAAATGAACTCTTCATCATAACAGGCATTAAATTTTTGAATGCAGAAGCCGGCGTACTTCAGTGGGGCCTGGTCCTCAACTGGGCCTGGCCCTAACGGCCACACCCACTGGTGCTATGGTCGTAAAAGCTGGCCCACCATCGTGCTATCTTAGGATAAGCATGGCACCAGTGGAGCCTGATCCTGAGGGGCAGGCCCCATTGGTGCAACATTTGTGCTGAGCTAGCATAAGCCTCACCAGGGTCATTGCTGTATGCTGGAGCCTTCTCATCACAAACAAACATAGCAATTGTGCAGCCACACCCAACTGCACTATATCTAGGCCCATGGACTGCAATCGAATAGGTCTTGGACTCTTGGCACAAATAGATTCTTAGCACTGGATATTGATTAGCGGATGTCGGCCCTCAGGGCCGCACTTTGCCAAGTGCAGCCTGTCGTTAACTCACAACAAGACCTTGGTAACCTAGCGCCCTTTTTTTTTTCTTCACCCAAGCGATTTGTGACAACAACTGAGAGAGAAGTTGAGAGATAGGTAGATTCGTAGTCACATACCTCATGCAAGAAAACATCCCAGATCCTGAGAGCGAGCGCAAAAGGGAACGAGTAGGAGAAAACTGTGATGAACCACTGGCTGGCATACATAGATGCGTTAACCATCTCCTTCTCAAAGTGTTCACCCAGCTTTGGTATCTGCTCCTTCACCAGCTGCTCAAACTGATACAGGTATTGTTGCACCAGTGGAAGACCGACCTGCATCCAGTACCCATCCATCCCCACCCACCGTACTATCTTTGGTCAGGCGCTGGGCACAACCCCAAAATCCTGCCAAACGGCACAACAACCCCAAAATCCTGCCGAAGTAGCACAACACCAGTCTGCAGCACATCTAAAAAGGCAATTAAATCAATTGCCAAAATATTTAGGTGGACTGAAATACATGAAAAATTTGCCAGATGTTGTAATTATTGTTGATCAACAAAAAGAGATAATTGCAGTTATTCGTGCAAAATGGTCAGCTAGGCATTGTGTCTCCGACCTGTCCTAGCAACTTGAGCATGACTAATTCATTCAATTTCATTCCGATTATAAATGTTCCTATAATCCATTCATTCTGATGTCCACTCATAGATACCATTCAACATATATGATATACCATTCGACACAAGGTTTGGATAGACGGTTGGCAAGTGTCATTCATCTCACCAGGTAAAGTCCTTCCATTGGAGCATGTCTGGCACCTTTGAGCAGAGCAACCATCAGCCAGAATGCATCCTCTTCACCCATGTATAGGAGTAACAGGCCTGCAAGAAATCCCATGCCCTGTTCAAGAAAGGACAACAAGAAGGGCAATAATCATCAACACCCAAAAAATAGGCAATAGCAACACAGATCAATGGGCAAAGCAGAGCAGAAAAACAGACCACCAACATACCTACCAACCACTTACATGCCGAGACGCCACCTCCTATTCCGGTGGGTGGGCAGCAATAACACTTTAATTCCTACCATCCACTTAACATGCCGAGATACCACCTCCTATCCAGGTGGCAGCAATAACACTTTATAACTATAATAAAATAATAACCAGCATCAACTGGATTGCGATGGGTACATTTGCGATTTCTCATGTCAACTGTAAAAAGCAATCATTCAGTGAAACAAAACCTGTATCAACGATACGAGACAAGTCGTCTCCACTCTCCATCGATCAGATCAGACATCATTGATTTGCACTAAGATGAGGTTGGATCTGATGGGACGGGAGAAGACAGGATGGAAGGGGATTGGAGGGGTTGTGGACAGGACACGATGTGATTGAGTGCGGTGAATCCTGTAGATCATCCACATGGAGGCCGATTTTGTCAAAATAAATGCGGCACAGGCTCGCCAATCAGATGTAATGCAATGGGATAAGAACAGATAAGATTTGAAGTGGATAGGGTTGTTGGCCGGAAACGATAAAATGAGATAGGACTCTGACATGTCATGCAATATGATAGGATGTGACCAGAGACAACATGATTGAACTTGTCGGACAGCTGAGAACTCAGTCGACAATAATTCATCCGGAATATCAATCCCTAGAATCAGGATTAGATACCATTCTACAGGGCCTAACCAGATCGCAATCCAGGATGACACTAGATTCTAGAATAATAAGTTAATAACACATTACAGCAGAAATATTTCATTTCATTTCAAAATTGAAAGACCCACTTCGCGCAGATGCTGAGACGATATCTTCTTGACAAAGGGACACTATGAAAAGTTAAAACTGGGTTCGACTACACGGGATCAAAACCAGTTCTGCGGTATGTTGTACTGATTTTATAGTGGATTAGGTTAACATACAATCGGTGGATTCAAAATTTCAAATATCTTTTTTTCCCAATCAGCCTCGCCACAAGGCACATAAAACGGAAAAACAAAACAAAACGGTGAGTGCATCTGTGCACTGAAAGTGACCAGATGCATTCGTTGCTATCCATGGTAACGGACAAATCTTTCCAGTTTCTGCAGGAAGATGCGCTCGTCCTTTTTTTGTTTCGCCCGCTGTGCGGCGAGGGCCGCGAGGCCCAATGTTTTCTGGACACAATTAAGATTAAGATTGATTGGCGTTTGCACTACACGAGATCGGAGACAATTTTGCACTGGGTTACTTGGGTAGGACGGTTACGATTTGAATCAACTGCTATCTTTTCTCAATCTTCTGGTAGTCATGTCCTCCAACTGTTTTAGCGGCTCTGAAATAACGTCAGGTAAACCTTTGGAATGTCAGACAAGAACACATTGCACTTGAGTTCCCTTAAATTTCCCACTACTTCACATATTCACATGAGGCCTCTCATCCGCACACGTGTATGACAGACATGGCACATACAAAAGAATTAACCACAGTAAACAGAAAACACATCACCAAGCATTTTTGCTAAACAACGCATAAGGCTAAACGAGAAACAAGACTGAATGGAACCAGCTCGTGAAACAGAAACCAATCCGACACCCTCCAGAAAGACGACGAGGAGCCGTGACCAAACGGTCACGTTGAAGGCCAGTAAAAAAACAAAACACGAAAAGAAAATACATTATCTGTGAGTGAGCTGACACGAGTTTCATTTTGAGCGGAGTAGAGCAAAAGCCTTTGCGGAGTAATCATGAGATGGAGGAGATAAACATGCACCTACCTGCACATACCCAACATCCTTGTCATACAAGGAGTATGCCTTCAGAACGTTATACAAGGACCTCTGTCCAGGTCCATGGCGTTGTTGAAAGAAGACATGTGATGGAAATGTTCGCGAGATGTCACGAATAATATCACATTCCGCCGGGGATGATTCATAGAACACTAGTTGCTGTCCCAAATCACAACAAAAGATCAATACAGATCATGCCATTGTCAGTCACGAATAATATCACATTCCGCCGGGGATGATTCATAGAACACTAGTTGCTGTCCCAAATCACAACAAAAGATCAATAC
>BFEA01000015.1:4199297-4211085 GCA_003427395.1 Chara braunii | reverse complement strand
GAGAGAGAGAGAGAGAGAGAGAGAGAGAGAGAGAGAGAGAGAGAGAGAGAGAGAGAAAGAAAGAGAGATGGGTACCTGTGGCATCTGTGAGTTGGGGATCGAGGTTGTAAGTGATACGAGAGACATACCTGGTGCATGAGGCGAACGACATTGGCCGAGATCAGCTCGTACTTGGGAAGCTGTTGACGTCTACAACAACATTATAGTCTAGACTAGATAGTATCCGCCATCTGTAGTCTGGATGCCAGCGCCTGGTAGGATACCAACATTGATTCTTCGTTGATGATGATGAAACTATTCTAACATTGTCAATTAGGAGTTTTTTTTGCTGTGCTCTTATTTGGTGAAACTTGTGATGCAATTTTGTTGTTGGATCGAGGTCACGACTATCTGGCCTAGTGTAAATGATGCTGTTTGATTGCTGAAGTTCGCTATTTTCCATCTTTCTTGCATTATTATTATTATTATTATTATTATTATTATTTGGTGCACGTTAGTCTTGGGTACACGTGGCATCTGTGTATGGGGGAACGAGGTTGTGAGTGATACGAGAGACATACCTGGTGCTTAAGGTGAACGACATTGGCCGAGATCTGCTCGTATTTCGGGGAGTTGTTGACGTCATCATCTGTATTGTAGGTTAGGCTAGATATGATCTGCCATCTGTAGTCTGGGCGCCAAGCGCCGGATAGGATAGCGACATTGGATCTTCGTTGATGATGATGGTGAGACTATTTTAGCATTGTCAATTATGAGCTTTTGGTGTTTTCTTATTTGGTGAAACTCATGATGCAATTCTGCTTTCGGTTCGGGGTCACGATCATCTGGTCTCATTTGTATGATGCTGCCTGGTTTCAGAAAGTTCGCTATCGTTCATTTATTATTATATTATTATTATTATTATTACTATCATTATTATGATGTTTTTAATCATAGTTATATATATATATATATTAGGGAGAAGACGGGCGATCTGGTGGTTTCAGGGAAGGAGGCGAGAATGGGGTCATCGAAGTTTGATTGAGGGTGATGAGATACGTACCTGGTACATGAAGAAACGTCGGTTATGGTTTTGACAGTCRYGTACGTTGGCCTTCGAGAGTCCAAGTGAGCMTGTTGCRTGAACCAGCTGTAGGTAGGATAGTCAGGTAGAGCAGGCTGGGCGCTGGGCGYCRGACTGAGAAAGAGCAWYATTGGATACTRTGATTGGTATGGCCAAAGGGCTTGAACATTGATTCATGACTTTATTGTACTGCTCTTATTTAAGTGCASTGTCGGTGTATTCACGCACTCTGCTTGTACATGACTACTTGGAAATCTGTGTCATTTCGCAACTTGGCTCTCTGTATATCATTCCCACTCGTATTCCTTGMGGATGAGCCATCGRCTCATATAGCTAACTTCCCTGCCTTTTRTACACACCACCTGTTGTTCCTACCGATTGAATGGTCCAGTGAAGTGTCTGGACCGCGGTAGTCTCGGGGTTTTGCTGTCGGGGTGCTRTGAAAAGTTCRTYGAACTTCATCATCTCAAAGAAAAGGGGGGGAAACATGTAGAGAAAGGGAGAAGRAGAAGTGGAAGAAAGAGAAGAGGGAGAAGAAGGARAAAACGAAGGGAGAGGAAGTAAAGAAAAGAGAGGGGGAGACAGACAGACAAAAGCAAAGACAGGTACATACATAGAAAGAAACAGACAAACATATACACACACARAAAGGAACAGATAGACAAACRTACACACAGAAAGAGACARATAAACAAACAAGAGAGAGAGCAAGARAAACAGAGAAAGAGYAACTTTGGATACTATGTTGGTGTGRCCTACGGGCMTGGACATTRACTYATTACTTCATTGTATTGCTCTATATGGATGGYTTCTCGGTGCATTTGTATACTCCGCTTGGAAACGACTACTTCGACATCTGTGTGATTTCGCAACTTGGGTTTTGTATACCGTTCACACTCATTGATGGTGATCTTATTATTATTATTATTATTATTATTATTATTATTATTATTATTATTATTATTACTACTACTACTGTTGATGATTGTTGTGAAAAACCCAGTCAGAAAGCTACTCGTTAGGTGTTGTACTACAGGTAGACTCAGATCTGTGCAGTATCTTCCGTAACCGGGGAAGTGATATGTGATACAATGTCTCATAACCAGTAGACGAAGAAGGCAGCGTAGATGAATGGCATGAGCCACAAGAGCGCCGTACACAGCATGGCCAATGCCGCGTCAGCACCAGACAAGCGGCAGTGTCACAACAATGTAGACAAGAGGGGTGCCACCTCAGCACTGCAGACAGCGTGGCAATGCCACCTCAACAATATAGGCAAGTGACATGCGCCACATCATCATGTAGACAACATGGCCAATGCCGCGTTAGTAGCAGATAGGCGGCAGTGCCACAGCAGCTGTGTAGACCAGTGGCAAGCCACATCAACAGTATGAACGAGTGGCCTGCACCGCATCAACATGTAGGTAGCGTGACCTGCGCCACTACAACAGTGTAGACAGGTGGCGTGCGCGACATCAGCAATGTAGATTAGTGGGATGCACCACATTAGCACGGCGGACATATGGCGTGCGCCACAACAACTGAAACTAGTGGCAATGCCACATCAGCGGTAGAGACAGTTGGCATGCGCCACAACCGTAGGTAGACAGCATGGCCAATGTCACGACAACGGAAGAGACAGGCGGCAGCATCACCGCAACAGTGGCAACAGGTGACCTGCACTACAACAGCAATGTAGATCAGTGGGATGCACCACATCAGCACGACGGACATAAGGCGTGCGCCACAGCAGCTGAAACTAGTGGCAATGCCACATCAGCGGTAGAGACAGGTGGCATGCGCCACAGCCGCAGGTAGACAACATGGCCAATGTCACGACAACGGAAGAGACAGGCGGCAGCATCACCGGAGCAGTGGCAATAGGTGACCTGCACTACAACAGCAATGTAGACCAGTGGCAACGCCACATCAGCCTTGCAGACAAGTGGTCAGCACCACAACAGCTAAAACTAGTGGCAATACCACGTCAGCAATAGAGACGGGTGGCAGGGGCCACATCAGCAATGTAGGCAGGTGGCTGCGCCGCTTCAGCACTATAGASTGATGGCATGCGCCACATCAACAATGTGGATCAATTGGATGCGCCACATCATCAATGCCTGGCGCACAGAATATACAACGCCAGCATGCTGCCACAGTCCCGCGTCGTCCCCAGTACCARCGCATAGCCAGCGTCAAGCCAACGTTAAGGCAACATAGCAAGACTGAATGTTGATCACCCGGAGGCCCAGCCTTATGCAACAGACAAGGATGACTGGTCCAGGGTCCCCTACCCACAGTCATACAATTTAACTCTCTACTAAAAGCCTGGACTGTGTACAGTGTGACTTCCGCTTGGTTCTAATACTATCTGGGTATCTGCATACAAACAGATAAAGGGGCACAGACTGACAAACCAATAACCATACAAACAAACAGACTAACAGACCGACAGGCAGCAACAAACAGACAAACAGACACGGACAAATGAACAGACAAGGGCAGTGAGGGGAGACAAAGTACGTACCTCGTGTTTGTGTGAGGTCGGCATTAGTATTGACGTCATGTACATCGGTCTCCAAAGAATAAKTAAGCATGYTGMATGGATGCGGCGAYAGTAAAATAGGCATGTAGTGTAGGTTGGGCGCCTGACAGAGAAAAGTGACRTTGSATACTGCATTAATGTGGCCTGARRGTTTGAATATCGGCTCWCAGGTTCATTGTATACTGCATTATTATGACCTGAGGATGAAACCTTGGTACATTTCCGCGCTCTGCTAGTTACATGACTATTTGGACTTCTGCATGATTAATTGCAACTTAGTCCTCTCTGTACCGCACTTACTCATATTACTTGCATTATATTATTATTATTATTATTATTATTATTATTATTATTATAATTATTATTATTATTGTTATTATTATTATTTATTATTATTATTATTATTATTATATTATTATTTATTATTATTATTTGTGTTTACTTCATTACCTACACTGTTTGTTTTGGTCTGATTGCTGACACAATCATACATGTGCATGTGAGCCCATTACCTAGTTAGAGCCACTGCCTCGGTTCGTGCACGCTGGCCTAGAGCAAGTGTGAGTGCAGATAGATTGATGTATGGATGTAGGACGAGTGACAAGATAAGGCTCTAGGTGAGGAACATCCTATTACTCGTCTCTACATGTGTACATATCTTAGATAGCTAGGTTGACAGACTAGAAATGGGGTACTCCTGTGCGGGTCATCCCATGGTCTGTCTAAGTCTAAACCAGTTAGACTAAAACAAGTGGTAGGATACTCATGTCTGAGTTGTCCTACTRCTTGAGTAAGTATGAGGTGAAGGCTTCGGTCGGAGCCTTCTTACTTCATCTTACATTTGATCGGACTATACCTTAGTCCACCGATAAAATTGAAGTTCACATCGCTGAACTTCGTGTAAAGCGACAGTGAGGGAGGTATTGAGACCCTGTGACCTGTGTGTGATTGCAGGTCATCTTAATCAAGGAGACTCATTATGAGTTCATACAAGACTACATGCTGTTGCCTTATGGTAACATGTTGGTTATCCAACTCAACCCTCACTCACCCCTTACACCCACACTTTGCATCAACCTTTGTACTAAATGGCATTTCTGTTTCGGGTCATTTGTCTAAAGGGTCTGTGTTTGGTTAAAAGAGGTCCTTGAATGACTAAGTCGAAAAGAGGAATATCTGGTTAAAAGGATTGGAAAAACGTAAGTGTGATGTGTATGAAAGTGAATGAATGGTTGACTCTTCTAGAATTGTGTAATGTGATTGACTTTTGTCTGCAGGTCAGTAAGACGACCAACCAAGTGCTATTCACTCAACTCGCATTGCTGAACTTATGCTGAGCCTCGACTCAGACATTTCATCGACTCGTAACCTTTGTACATTTGGCTTGGATGTTTCGACTCTACTCCTTGATGCTGAATATATTAGGACAATTGGCAGGGCCATGAGCCTATTTTTTTATTCTGATGCATATTTGACAAGCCATGAGCCTACCTTTGGTCATGATGTTTGATTGAAAGGCCAATAGCCTATTGAGTGTTTCTCTTTCAAAAGTCAAAGCTTCGTTCATTCTGATGTTTGCCTCTGTTTGTGTAAAATGTAAAACACATCTCCTCGCCTTATTTCTCAGCCTTGTCTCACTTCACATGTATGTATGCTATGGTTAAAGGATTCTCTTAAAGAGATACGATGTGGGCATATGTTTTATATGCAACCCTTAATGATTCAAGAGTTAAGGGGATCATGCTTCAGATAAGAGTTAGGTTGGGAGTCATACCTATAGAGACGATTTATAGGCAAAACGTAGTATGCGCAATACGTTCGTCARTCAAGTCGACCTGAATTAYAAGTCGGTCYKGGAGATCAGCRCCCCGATGCCCGASGTGTATAYGGGTCAGTCTTAGGCGTTCAACCGCGCGTATACCTATGCTACGACGATCGAGAAAACKCCCTCRGYTGGCSTACCTCTGCGATTGCATRTAAAAAYCTTCGCACGTRGGTCAGTAGCTCAGCAGGGATACGCCCACCTAMGGGATGGTGACARCTCCYGCAGGTGGAGGTATGTTGTACCTCGYGGGATCCKTAACCTGTYGTAGGGARTCGMGAGAGGTATAGCACGCGSGCACKGKCGGAGTTGGTCTTTGGCTRAAACAACTCTATTAAAACTCYTRCGTGATACGACCGTGAGRTCCGACACACTAAAAATTACTTTACGTTTGGGTGTGGGACCGCCGCGCGCGACAGGTGGCGCCGTTGCAAGGAATCTCGCTTTCCAGCCGAGGTCCTCAGTGAACGAACTCGGGTTTGGTAAAACGATGATCGCGGCAAAACGACAAYCTTTGAATGAGCTAATATAGTTTGYGATATACGAGTTGAGTTACTGTAGGATRAACACTTATAATGTTATACGCRTGAAGGAAGTGTGAARTSACGCCGACAMTGTCAATAGATGACGCATTGCMTGGTAGTTAGGATACCTACTTGAATGTTATATCYGTTGGCTAGGTCATTTGWCATAGAGTCTGAGTATAAGATTATAAATTAAACTAACCCTATTTAGTCATTATTTACATAGTCTAGCGGGACATCGAATGCTTGAAGTCATATGATATAGGTCTTAATGGTAGACCCGGTCTCTCAGCGTTTCTCTTACTGAGAGAATGTATCGTGTGACATATGAGTTCATTATGATTTACTTGAGATAATTGTCTTTTCCAAGACTCTACTTAATATGGTATGATGATAAGGGCATTTGCCTAAAAGGTTAGCTAATCAGTGAAGTTGTAATGATAAAAGGTCGTGCGCCTCTGTATGATAGGTGCATTGAGGGATATTAAACGGTAGTATATTAAGGGTTTGTCAAAATACAAAGGAGTCTTGAAGTTTACAAAAACAAGCTTGAGGTACAGGACATTGTAGCCTAGAAAACCCGAATATAGGCGTATTGTGTGATGATATGAATAGATAGAGTGAGAGATATTGTGCTTAGCTGTCTTGATAATTAGGGGGTCAGCTATTTAGCAGAGATCTGATTAAAATATTATGATGGTCTGGTATGAAATCTGATTGATGAGGTTACTTATTGAAGTATAATTTAACCCATAGAAGATCGTGAGGTATAGATTAATTATTTTATCAACCGCTCTGTGACTGACTAATCATTAGGGACAAATAGTATAATAAAGGTAATATCATGTCATCTACACGAAAAGTAAGTGTCTGTTTGAGGTTGTACATGATAGAGTACGATGATGAATTAACTTTAGGAGTCCTTGCATAGGGTGTCTATTTATCTTATTGTTAAAAGATTCGAACTGTCATCGACTGGTTACTCGATATAATCAGAGTATGGAAGTGTCCATTCTAGGACAACCCGACTCCTCGAACTTCAGTTTTATATGAAGAGTGATAAGACTACTTATTCTCACTATTGTAAACGTGTATGACTAGGTATGAATGAATATACGTGGGAATGAATGATATATGTTTCAAGTGACGTATCATTGTATTTCTTGTTTTTGGTTGAGTGTAGTATGAATTGCTTTGGTAATTGCTTGGTGATTGCTTGTATTTGTTGGGATATGTTTATGAATTGCTTTCCTTAAAAAGGGTAGGAAGGCTGCATGAAATCCACATTCGGCATGGGACCGAAGGTGAATGGAGTGAGCAACCTTTGAAGAGAAGAAATTCTCCCAAGGGAGGTCAACATGCAGAACCTGTCCTTTTGGGGGATTGCAACGTTGATTGATACATTTGCCTGAGAGGTTTGAAGAGGGTATAGTTAAGTCCTGTAGACGGTAGTGAGAATCACGCCGGAACAATGTTCCTGGTCCATAGTGGGGTGTTGTCATTTTTTCCTTGCACAGTAGGGATGACTACATTACTGTTGAAAGGGAGGAAGGTGTTGTGATCGTATCAAGACGCTGTTTGTAGAAAAGGCGACTGTTGTTCCCCACAAGGGAAGGAGTAGTGACCTAACCGCGTGTCGAGCAGAGTCAACTCACCTTCTTAGTCGAGGTCTCACTAACCACGGTTATGAGAGGTGAGGTTGCCCTACTCTATTAAGTAGCTGATTGATGGGGTCGCAACATCGGAATCGGAGGGAGATGTGGTGAGGCTCAATCCTAGAAGCGGTGCTCGGGATCTGGGATGTTATCCTTTGATCGGATTACACCACCCCTCGACACGATATACCCCTATTAAGCCTGAAGGAGTAGTATACTTTATGTCATCGTTATCATTGTCATTGTAACTTCGCTGTGATATTATTCTCGTGCACTCTCAATTGTAACAGTTGTTCTCATTGTTAACAAAGTCACCAGCTGCTGTTTGTTTAAGTTGGTACGACTGATTGTTTTGGTATTGTATGAATTATGATTTATTTTCCTTACAGTCTCAAACATTTCTTCCGCTATCATAAGATTATATTCCTTCTTTTGGCAGGAGAATGTCATTTGCACTTGTATTGTAAAGGTTCGTGAAAACAGGGGGAAAACCCTGCGTACAGTAACGAGTTGCTTATGACATGTTTCTTCGTTGATGATATCAATCTGGATGAATGAGTATGGCTGAGTTTTGATAACTGTCGTCGGAAGGTTTAATCCTTTTAGGGCAGCTTAGCTGAATACTCAGGTATGAGTATTGTGCGAACATTCGTGCAAAGTATTATTGATGGCGAAGCCTCAGGAGTCAGTACGACGGTGACCTTAACTGAGTTCTTGGATCTTGAAATTATTATTTTTAGACAGACACGATAAGTGTCCTGCTTGCAAAAGACATCAAAGGTATGTCTTGAAAAAGGCGCCGCTCATTCCTCTATGGGGTTAGTCTGAGATAAAGCTATGAGATCCAAACGAGGAACTCACTCGAGTATGTCGATGTCTTGAGAGATATTTTGCATCAACGGTAACGTGGAAGCCAACGTTTTCATAAAATAATTTTTTTAGTATATTTTGAAAAGATCCCCGAGACGCGTGTCTGACCGAGCTGTGATCGAGACTTGGAGGACACGATCCCTGAGTGGCAGCCTGGCGATGGTCCTTGTTCATTCACTAAGTGGCAACCTGACAAAGATTAAAATATTTTTTTCTTTGAACGTCGTTCATCCACTTCAGGAGGTCAGTCTGAGGGACTAAATTACAAAGCCTATGGTGAAAAATTAGCATCGTTGGGACGTAACTCCCAACGTGGGTTGCTGACTAATAGGCAGCGGACCTTCTGATTTTGGCCTGGAGTTGAGAGCTGAGGGGTGACCACCCTGATGAGGGAATCAACTCAGGTAGTTATCAGAGGGGTCGAATGTAGTCTTTGATGATAGGACTTACCCGTCATTGCGCAACCAATACGGGGACTACCGTTAATATAACAAACACGGTAGGCCGCAGCTCCGGCCTGATCAGCAGGACTGTGGTGGGTCAAGACGGAGACTGCTTGTTTTCCTATATTAGGCTTCGGGCAGGACAACTGGCAACTTTGGACATTAATGCCGAAAGTTGGACATCCAAGGTCTCGGTTAGGACCCTCGTTGGAGAGGTTGAGTTCGCATGCGAACAAGAGACCATGAAGACAACAAACGATGATCTGGCCAAAAGTCTAAGGGTGTGGGGAAAGGAGAGGCGCGTTGTCATACTTAACTATTTCATGTACTGTGATACGGATCAAGTATCCCCACTTCATGTCATATGTGGGAGACCCAGGTTAAAATCCCGACAGTTATAATGAAAAGTGAGGTGGCGACGTCAATCCTGAACCACACTTCCAGGGAATCGGATTTGGCTATCCACTTATCAAAAGATGTGCCTTACTTTGGGAAAGAGATTTACCTTCTCTTCCAAGGAGAAAGAGAGGTGCATGTATTGTTTTGTATTGTATCATTTGTCCAGTGACGTTATCGATCATGTCATATTTATCAGTTGATTTGATAATGGGGAATGATCAAAAGGGGAATTGTATGAACGATTGTGATAGACATCCCTAGCGACGGGGACGTCGCTTAATAGGGTCTGGGATACTGTCGGACCAAATACCCTTACAAGGGTATTTGGCCAAACTTTTGCATTTGACATGGTGACGGCGTCGGCTACCATGATGAAGCCAATCTGAGATGAAATGAGTGTGGACGCTTTGGCGTGACACTTGAAACGATTTCCTCGGTCATTGAGGCCGAGACGAATCGGTGAGAAAATTTCGAAAATATGCGCGCGCATTGTTTTGACGCGCGTTGTGATGGTTAGGATTAGTAGTGATACTCTCCGACCGAGAAGGTTGAAGGGTTGATTAAGTAAGTGTCGCGTCCGGTAGATCGTCGACACAAGAGATACTTGGGCTGGTACCAGTCAAACTACCAATACTGGGCCCCTAAAATGCCAACTTCTGTCTTCTTCTGCTCGGTCTTGAATACTCGGCATATCTACCTCTACTTGGTGTGGTACCGGCCCACCTGTTATTTGAGTATTTTTCCACGGCTCTTAGCTGCCGCGGACCTCTTTTTCTCGCCACTTGAGTGTTTTCCCGCCACGACCCTCTTTGGCGCGGCCACAATTAAGTACCGGCCCTTCGGGCCTTCCGACCAACCAAGCACCCTTGCGGGTCACACACGGACTCAAGCCGACAAGTACCTAGACAAGCACGTAGACCCGCAAGAGTGCACAAAATCACCAACTTAGAAATAGGTCTGACCGCTAGTTGGGCTGGGCCAAACCTCTATATAGAATAGAGCTGCTCCCTTTCCTTTTGAAGTGGGAGCTAGCTCCGTAGGTTTCAAGGTGGGCTGTTAAATGACAGACTCAGGGATCGAACCAGGCCCACCTTGAGCTAGCTCCCTTTTAGCAGGGAACGTAAACTACGATTTTTGCCCCGCGTTCGGTCGGGAATTTGAACCCGTGACCTTGAAATTGGAGTAAGTTGCAGTTAGACCCCGTTGTGACAGTTGGCACGACGGGGTGGTTAGAAGTTGAATTTTTCTTTTGTTCTTTTTTTTTATATTATTTTTATTTAGATTCGTTTTTTATTTATTTATATTTTTTTAGTTGTTATTATTTATTTTATTTCGGGCCCGTGGCTATTCTTCATAGATTCACTTAGTCAATCCACCTCCGAAATTGTGGCGGATTCGGCCAAGTCGTTCGTCTGGCCGAGATCGCGAACGAACAGGCTGCTGAAGACTACGGCACGGCGTCGTGAAGGTGCGGAAGACACGGCGCAGGAGAGATCGAGAAGGGAGTATGAGGGGCGATAGCGAAGACGATCGCGCGCGCGATGTAGATGGTGTGCGGGGAACGATGGAGATGGTGCGCGGAGAGGAGGAGGATGGCTCGCAGGGAGCAGCGGAAGATGGGCCGGGGCGCAACCTGGGCGTCGACAACGAGCCTATGCACCGAGGGAGAAGGCTGAATGCAAGGAGGAGGAAGAAGGAGGAGGAGAAAGAACAAGAAGAAGAAGAAGAAGAAGAAGAAGAAGAAGAAGAAGAAGAAGAAGAAGAAGAAGAAGAAGAAGAAGGAGGAGAAGAGGGGAGATGGGCGGTCATCAGGGTAGAGTCGCGCAAGCAGTAGCGGAGATGGCTGCGCAGGAGGAGGAGGTGCATGGGGGAAGACTTCGCGGAGGTAGAAGAAGACCGTGGGGAAAAGTGAAGGAGGAAGATAATCGCGCGGGGAATAAAGGGAGATGGCCGCGGGGTGCAAATAGCGGAATGGAGGCGCGGAGAGCTGCACGGTCGCGCGCAACGTGGCGAACACTAAGCATGGAGGTAGCGCAAGACGGAAATGAGAATGATGGACTCGGCCGCGCGGAAGGAACTGGAGCGCGGTAGGAAAAATGGATTGAGGAGAAGAAGGAGAAGAAGGAGGAGAACGAGGAGAAGGAGGGGGAGAGAAAGAAAAGGAGGGAAGGAGAAAGGGGCGACTCACCTGGCGGTAGGTGCGCTCTCCCTTGTAATTGCCAATGGCAGTGTAAGGCTGGGCTAATCATTCGCCCGACATACTAGAACGCGCGTTGTCATCTGTCAAGGCTGCATGTTGAGATCTCTGCATGATGCACGTCGTAACGAATCGGAGTTGTGCAGCGGAGCGAGAGAGAGGAACAGGTGAGTGTCGATCCCGCGGTTGGTTCCACGATACTTTCATCAATAGAATGAACAAAAGTGTATGAATCTACCACTAAGTCATAAAGATACACTACTCAGGCTA
>BFEA01000015.1:4156045-4169113 GCA_003427395.1 Chara braunii | reverse complement strand
AGAGAGAGAGAGAGAGAGAGAGAGAGAGAGAGAGAGAGAGAGAGAGAGATGAAATGGCTAGAATTTTCCCAAAGCAGAAGAGGTAAAGGGCCCATTCATGCATCAAAGTAGCCGAGGTTACAGGCTTACAGGTAGCATGGGCATCTCATCAGTGGGTCCCAGTAAGGAGTGATTCAGATCTGGCGTGGCCCTGTCGGAACTGGCCCACTCAAAACTAGATTGGGGCCCACTGTGGTATTTGCATGGGACCTAAGCACGACCCTTGGAGGTATTCGGAGAGGCCACGGAGACCAAGGAGCAAGCTTTGGGAGTGTGCTCGCCAGTTGGCCGCCGTGGGGTCACACTCCCCCATTGTCCCTTTGGGGGCAGACCTCTTAGCAGTTTTATCTCAATAGTGCTTGGTAATGCCAGATGATGGCATATACTAACGGATGTTGTGGCAGGACTTTGAGATTCTAAAGCCTACAAACAAGGGCTAGCATGAATTGCCGTGTTTGTGTGGTTTTGTGTGGTGTGTGTGTGTTGGACACTTCAGCCCTGCAGGGGTGGGGTGATATCAAGACCGGTATGGTTCCAGTTTTGAACACCGCGCCAAGGGTGCCGGTTCGAGGCCGTGCGTGTGCAGCAGGGCCTGAAGCCCTAAAAGCACGGATCGGAGTAAAAGCGCGGATCAGAATCTACTCCAGCAGGATAAAGTTTTTTCATCTGGAGGAGCTCTCTGGTGAGGATTTGTTGGATATGCCCACATCCAAGTTCAAATATAATTGTGCTTGGCTGGTCCCACAGCTCCTCGTATTCACACATGCTCTGCTCGGAAAGAGTATGCGGGTTCCCGCAACACAGCAGTTGTCAGAATAACAAAGGACAGATAGTCATCTTCTAGCACCCCTATCTCCACAATAACCGAGCCCATAAATGGA
Organism: Chara braunii; assembly: GCA_003427395.1. Lineage (NCBI taxonomy): Eukaryota > Viridiplantae > Streptophyta > Charophyceae > Charales > Characeae > Chara > Chara braunii. Next base: position 4,168,193 of record BFEA01000015.1, on the reverse strand, counting down.
GCATTATAACGATGCAGCAGCACCACCCAGACCCAGCCACTGATGGGGCGCATCAACTATCCTTCTCTCTTTTATCCCACTTCACTGCTCAACCTGGTGTACACCATTGCATGTGCCACTGTGCCATGGGTCATCTCCCTCCTTCCCAAATATACCTCCCCACTGAGGAGACCCCTGAGCTGGGTACGTGCATCGAAGCAAACCCTGTTGTTAGATCCCTCAATACAAATTCTCTGGCGGCAGCGAGAGACTTTATCCTTGGAGGCCGGAACTGTGGAGATGGTGGTGGTGAGATGAAATGCTGAGGAGGCGCGCGGCAAGCAGGATGGACACGGCCCCTTCCTCCCCCTGTTTTTTTTGCCCTGGAGGTTGCTTTGTGGCGTTTTTTTGGTGGCTTGAACCCCCTATGGCACTCGTCGGCGGGCTCGACAAGGTTGGACCATAGCATCTCCTGCTTGGCAGGATGGTGCCTGTTTAGTGCTTCGTTCGCTGGTGAAAGGGCTTCGCATGTTGGCGAGGCTGTCATGGCTACCGGGGGGAGGGGGGAGGTTGCTTTCCTCACACGAAGACGGAGGGGGCGAGTTTGGGCGACGAAGGTCTTTGCGGTTTTTCAGTGACAACGGGGCAACGTGATTAACATAAAGTGGAGGAGGAGGTTCTTTTGCTTGGTCTGTTTATCACGAAAGAGGCGGTAGGTGGCGGGCTCATCTTCAAGCTGTTGACGTCACGGGATTTTGTGATACGGATATCACGAGAGGCATCGCATGAGGTCGCTGCCACGTCTCTATTTTGATTTGGAGCTAGAGTCTGTGATTGGGGCTGTGTCCTTCGGGTATCACTGTCTGTTTCCTGATTCGTCATGATTTTTTCCCCTGATTTTTCCTGAGTTGTGACTGTTTTTTCTGAATTTTTCAGAGGTTGTTTTTGAATGATTTCACTCTTATAATTGTGATTTGTAATATTTGGATAAAAAATTATAAAACGAATCAAGCATCCCTTGATTTTTCCTGAGTTGTATTTTGCATGCGCAATATTACTTTTTTTTTTTTTTTTTTTTTGCTTTTTTTTGGCCATTTTTTTAATCATCCGGATTTCCGGATAATACTAGCCCCCGATAATCCGGCCAGATAATCCGACCAGATTATCTGGCCAGGTATGCCGTGCTACATAGGTTTTCTTGATGTAATTGATCCCTAATCTGAAATTCGTATTTTTTGTTCTGAGCAAGATTCCTAATATGAAATTCATATTTTCTAAGCAAGATTCTTATTCTTAAATTCATATTTTCTGAAGCAAGATTCCTAATCCGAAATTCGTAAATCAGAGTTTTGCTCTGATCCCAATGAATGATAACTAATTTTGAATGACAAAGGGTTACAAATTGATTTTCTTAAAGTGAAATTGATGTCCTACGTTTAGGCCTGGACCCCACTGCCCGGCGGCTGGAAACTGATGTTGGCTACAAAAAACGGCCCAGCGTGGTTGGAAAGAACTTGCCGCCTTTCGTTGGGACCCCACCGCCACCCTCGACTCTTGGCACTGGAAATGGATGGACATGCCCGAATAGAAAATCCCCCTGGGGTGTTTCCGGAAAAGGCAAGTCGGGTCGGGGCTGTGGTCCATGGCCTTCTATTGGCCTGCACCAGGACATGTCCGTGTGTGGCTGTGCGCGACCCGGTGTGGCGGGTGCCGCACTAGTACCGTGCAGCACACAACGACCTCACGGGGTCCGCTCGGGCGACGAGGCCCGTCTGTGCACGAAAATTACCGTTGGGAGCATCGGCGGATGTCCCCTCCTCCCCCCACACTCCTGCCATCGAAACCACTTTTCCCGGTCGGACCATCCAGAGTGGGAGTGCAGGTACGGAGCACTGACGGAAACTCATAGTCGTCGACGAAGGAGGAGGGTTTGGCGAGGAGCACGGGTCTGCGAAGGTTGTGCGCTCATCAAGTGGCCACGATAGCTGGTGTGCAAGGTTCGACGCTGTGCCCATCACAGTCACGATAGCTGGTGTGCAAGGTTCGACGCTGTGCCCATTACAGTCACAGCGTCGCCATGTATCCATGGGAGCATGGATGGCCCAGACCCTCGAGTGCAAGGTTCGACGCTGTGCCCATCACAGTCAAAGCGTCGCGAAGGTTGTGCGCTCATCAAGTGACCACGATAGCTGGTGTGCAAGGTTCGACGCTGTGCCCATCACAGTCACAGCGTCTCCATGTATCAATGGGAGCATGGATGGCCCAAACCCTCGAGTGCACAATTTTGGGCTCTTATTTTTTGAATTCGATATTTGATGTCACCTGTTCGAAGAATTTCCAAAAAACTGGTCACAATCGAGCCTCAAGCTGTGAACGACCAATGAACCGGAAATTACCCACATCTCAAACGATTCGACTCCCTCCCGACGGCAACACGTCCACATCCAAGATTACCAATCAGGCTTCCCTAAGGAATCAGGTCGATGGGAAAGCCTGGACAGGCTCGGGGACGCTAACAACTGAAAGGACCTCAACCGAGTAGGACCAAGAGATGGGGACAGGGGGGGAAAGAGAGGAAGGAACCCCCAGGCAAGATGAAGAGGAAGGAGCAGAGAAAGAAGGGAAGGTAGATGAGGAGATGAGGGTTGGCGATGAGGACAAAATTTTAACTGAAGAGGAGAAAAGAGAAAGCACGTAAACAAGAGAATAGTCTGGAAGGAAAAAAAGAGGAATTGACAAAAGAAGAGGCGAAACCCTCGTGGGCACAGCAGGTGAGGAACACAATGCAGGAGAATACCCTCTCCATAAAACAATCCGCAGCAGACTCACAATGAGGGATGACAGAGGACCTAAGGGTACCCTTAAAGAACCTCTCCTCAGCAAGAGCATACTTCCTTACTCTCTTCCTCCTCCCCTCAGAAAGTCAGGTGGTGGATCAAGGAGGAAGGAAGACTATAATGAAAACATACTCAATTGAAAAACTGGACAAGAGAGACAAAGCATACATAAAGCACGCTAGCAATTGGGTATTCCAGGGAGAGGTTGCACAAAAATCAGTCAACGACAAAATAAGGTGGATTTGTAAAAGATTGGAGGAAATGAAGGGCAGCTCAGAAGCAAGTCAGGAATTCTTCTTTGTACAGCCCTATTCATACAGGACAAACAGTGGATGGACGGGTGGAGAAGGCTTCGATGGGAGAGGTCCGAGGTACACATATACCCATGACAACCCAAAAAACTCACCCCAGAGGAAAAAAAAGAACAAATGATGAAATACTACTTCTGGGTTGAACTGAGGCACATCCCGGTGGAAGTACAAGCCACATTCATACATGACCTGACACAGCAATACACACTAGTGGACTTTATTGACCCGCTTCCGTCGTACGTGGCAAAAAGGGATGACTACATGATGTTAGCCCTGGACCTTCCGAGGGACCAACCCTTCTCCATCGATGATATCATCCCATTCAAGATGGGAGGGAAAATTTATCAAATCCATACTGTGCACAAGTTCCGACCTTGGTGCTTTAAGTGCAGAGTGTACGGGCACTTGTGCACAAAATCTGCATGCCCCCTGCACCAAACAACAGTCGACCAACAACAGGAAGGTTACAACGAGACCCTCACAAACCGAATAGATGGTACACTGTCGACCCAGGACATGACGGCTGGGTATAAATGGAAGACCTAGACCCAAAAGGACAGGCCGGAGGATGGATCTGGGAGGGTAGGGGGGATCAATGCAGGGCCACCAAGCCACCGAGTGACTGGACACCCCGATGAGGAACAACCGACAACAAGCAAGGGGGTAGACCAGGTCACCCAACGAACTCCCGAGGGACCTGGGGGCAAACCCCCCAGCCGGCAAAAGCAGCACCCCCCCCTAAAGCTAAACAACTTGTGCAGCCACAGCCACAACAAGGAAATGAACAGAAGAAACAAAAACAATTAGTGAAGGGACCAGCTGCAGGAGACTACCTGCCAATAGGGGACCGACAATACAGTCAGAAAGGGAGAGGGTGGGGGGTGGGGGGGAGAAGATGGCAGACGTTAAAGAGGAAAGAACCGGAACAAGTGGGCACAGGTGACGGAATCACGCCTCCCAACCCGATAATGACAAAGAGGATATGTTTGAGAAAATTTTCGGAACCGCCCCAATGGAAGTGGAGGTTATCCCGGGCGCACACCCCCCCCACCTATCCCCCCAGAAATAGAAATGGAGGACACTGCAGAAACAAAGGGACAGCACACCAACAGAAAAAAACAATACAACTGCCAACAACTGACGAGATAGGCTGAAGGAGTTGGCTGATTGGCTGATGGACAACCTTCAAATAAAGTATCGGGTCAGAAACGAAACATTTTGGGATGACACGTATATGGCCTTGATCCCGCTTCTTGAAAACAGTGAGAGTCTCCAGCTGGCCCTGCTGAACGGTCTACCAGAAGGAATACACTGGCCGGAAACCCGCCAAAAACTCCTCGCTATCGTCCTCAATCGCTTCCAACCATATAAGAGCGGCACCACCAAGGAAGGGAAGAATGCTAGCCTGGTTTTGGCCTCCTCACCCAAAGAAAATGAAGATCTTGATACGATCAAGTCCGGAAAGTCTACCCCAAAACAACAGAACGGGGAAAACGCAGTTGGAAGAAAGGATAAGGCGCAAGGAAAGAGAGAAAGCCAGAAAACAAGGGCCAAAGGACAGAGGAAAAGTCAGGACGCGGAGGACGTTGTGGAGGACAAAACAGAGAGCACGGAAGAAAAACAGAGAGCACGGAAGAGGAGGACACAAAAGAAGGGAGAGAAAGTCAGGATTCGGTGGACGCGGTAGAGGATGGAACAAAGAACAAGGAAGGGGGGGAGGCAGAAAATCGGGAATCAAGAAAAGAGACGGAGGAAGTAGATGCAGAAAGGGGAAAGAAGAAGGAAGGGTAAAAGGGAAAAGAAGAGACGAACAAAATTACAAAAATAATGAGGAAAGTGTCAGATAAAGCCGAGGAATGTCTGTGCCCGGCACTGGCCGCTTGGCAACCGGAAGCGACCACACAGCAAAAACTGGAAAAGACACAGAACCTGGTTACCTCCCCAACCCCCCCTCCCCCGGACTTGGACCTCACAAGCAAATGCCAAAACATTTGTCACCTGCTCGACAAAGGTGGGACAATGAACACGCCACTAGATAAAGGTATTATCTTGATATCGGTCAGACGAAGGGACGACTCCTGGGAAATAGGCCTCTCAATACCACCAGAGGCGACCCACGGGGAAATCACTATGAAAGGTCGATCGACTTTTCTCCTCTCTTTCACAGCATGGGAGGGACGACTCCTGGGAAATAGGCCTCTCAATANGACCCACGGGGAAATCACTATGAAAGGTCGATCGACTTTTCTCCTCTCTTTCACAGCATGGGAGGGACGACTCCTGGGAAATAGGCCTCTCAATACCACCAGAGGTGACCCACGGGGAAATCACTATGAAAGGTCGATCGACTTTTCTCCTCTCTTTCACAGCATGGGGAAGGGGTCCAACACTCCTGAAATCAGATATAGTTCAACTAACCCAAGACCACCTCCGGCAGGGTGCTTCCTCCGCCCTGGTGATCTCGTATGGCGGGCACAGGCTGACCGCCAAGGATGTTTATCTGAGATATGAACAGACAAAGGTAGAGGGACTCCACTGGTTTTACCAGGAGATGCTTATAGACTTGCAACTACTAAAAATCAAGGTCGGCGACCCCTGGTCAGAAGTAGACATTAGGTCCCTCTTAACAAAAATGCTGACAAATCGCACCTTGTGGACGGGCGGCCCACTGGACAAAGAGTCACGGCTGCCACTTTAAACAAGAAAAACAACAAACTCTCAGACATTAGTGGGAAAGGAGATGCAAGGGATGAATGTGATAGATGCGCTATATAATAAAGATAAACAATGGAAACTCATCAAAAGGACAACTGACTTAGAGCTGCGCACACTGAACGTAAATGGACTAACATCTGCCAAACAGACCAAAAAGAGGGCGATCATTGAGCTATTGAAAGGGGTGGAAGGAAGAGATTAGCCTGATGTTATATGCTTACAAGAAACACACCTGGCAGACACCCCAGAGCACAACCATGTGCACAAAGAGATCTTGCCATACCAGGCCTACCGCGTCCATGCCCCGAATCCAGAAAGTGGAGGAGTAACTATTTGGCTCCCCCCGGGATGTAGGGTGGAGCCACTCAACTAGGAGGCAGACAAGGAAGATGGGAGATGGGCGTACATCCTCGTGATGCTGGAAATAGAGGTAGTGAGCATCCTAAACATCTATGGCCCAAACGATCCTAGAGAACAACATATCTTCTTTGAAGGACTAAAAACAACATTACCAATGGGCATACCAATAATAATGGCAGGGGATTTCAATGCAGCCCCGGATCGATGGCTCGATAGATGGAAGATCCCCTCCCCCTACCCCTTCTACGTGGAGAATGACGAGAGGACTATAGCCAATCTGACCCAAACTCTCCACCTCATAGATGCGTTCAGGCAGACATTCCCCGCCCGACGTAAGTTCACCGGCTTTCGTAAAAACAAGGCACAAAAGACATCTAAATCACGCATTGACCTAATCCTAATCTCAGAGGAACTGCAAAGGGTTCTACAAATGACAGAAATATTCCCCTGCACCCATCACCCGGGGCTGGATCATGCAATGTGTCTGACCATCTTCTCATTCCAGAAAAAGCCAGATCAATGGAGGGGTTTTTACAAACTTAATACATCTTTGCTTACCATAGACCGCTTTAAGACCTATCTAAAAGAAGTCTGGGCCTACTGGCGCCAGCAAAAGGATATGATCCAGGATGACATATTATGGTTCAACAATGACCTGGCATTCCTGGGCTGCAAGTGCAATGAATACTCAAAACTGCTTGCAGCCCAACGCAACGGAGAAGAAATAGACCTTCAATATTAACTGCAACAACTTCAACAACAATAAGATAATATGAGTAATGTCACAAGGTTAACAGAACTAGCCAACAAGATACAATCGTTGGAAGCCCGGATCCTGGAACGAATGAAATACCGATGGCAGGGCATTAGGATCTGTGGAAAACTCCACAAACACAACACGGAAGGAACTATGGACACAAGATTTTTTGCAATGGCCGAGACAAAACTCGGGCGATCAACAATAGAAGCCTTGGAGGACCCAAACGTCCACCAAGGCCCACCAAGGCCCACTGCTAACATCAACAGCAACCTGCACCAAAATAGTAAGGGACTTCTTTCAGGACCTCTTCACGTTAGAGTATTGGACCCAACCAGAGGCACAGAGACTGAAGGAAATCGATGAGTTTTTGCTCCCCCTCACCAGAACACTGACAGATCAACAAAAGGAATAACTAGAAAAGTCTCTCGCAAAAGAGGAAGTATGAACAACACTGATGGTGATGGAGGAGGAAAAAACCCCTGGCATAGATGACATGCCAAAGGAATTTTGGGAGGTGATGTGGGTAAACTTCTCACATGACTTAATGGATTACTATAAAGCAATATGGAAGGTTGGCAGGATAAAGGAATTTGTAGGCCAAGAGATTCTTACACTTCTATATAAAAAAGGAGCAAAGACGAATATAAAGAACTACAGACCAATCACACTCCTCACAGTGGTCTACAAGATGGTGGTCAATGCACTTGTAAATCGTTTGATCAAAGTAATGAATGATATTATACATCCAAACTAGACAGGGTTCATCAAAAGCAGGAACATCCAGGATAATATTTTGTTAGTCAATGAAGTGATCAAGCTAGCAAGAGAGTCTAAACGAAATGTTGCAATCATCTTCATTGATTTTGAGAAAGCCTATGACCACGTGGACTGGATATTCCTAGGTAAATGTCTGTAAAAATTTAACTTTGGATCCAGTTTCAGACGATGGGTGCAAATCCTTCATAGAAATGCAACAACTAGAGTCATGGTCAATGACAACCTGACACCACTGATCAACCTACAAAGCTCTGTAAGACATAGTGACCCATTAACACCATTCCTTTTCGTTATTATCGTGGAAGCGCTTGCAACAAACTTGAGAACCCATAAAGATATACAAAAAATACAACTTTCCTCGATTCCAAAAGAAGGCTTAGCTATCCCAGTCTACTCCATGTTTGTTGATGACCTGACCCTCATGGTAGATGCAACCCGGGCATCGAAGGAAAAAGTACCCTATTTGAAATGAGAATCAACAGAGGGAGCAAAACTCTGGATGGTGGATCCATCATCGAGGTGTAAGACCCGCGAAACAGCCGAAGGTTAGGTGGTTACCTCAAGAGGCCCCGATCAGAGTCCTGGGAGTCTCTTCGATGACCAATGACACATCAACAACCAATAACGAATGGATAGTTAGACCCCCCTTGGAAAAGATGGCACTACGGAAAAACAAACATACTTCACTGCTCGAAAAAGCTTTGCTGATCAACAATGTGGTGCTCGTCTCTCTTTGGTACATGTCAGCCATCTGGGGGCTAGATAGGGTCACCCTATGCTCCCTCCAGCGACAGTTAGCCGCATTTTTATGGCGGGGGGACCACGAAAAACAAAATGTAATCATCAGAGTTGCATGGCAGATGATTATCCAATCTAAAGTAAAAAGGGGTTGGGTATAATTGACCCGACAACACAAGCTAAGGCACTGGCCATACAATGGCTTAAGCGCTTGCTCTTCTATTCACACATTCCATGCCATTGAAAAGAATTGGCCTTGGAATAGATCTCAAGATTAGCCCTGGAAACACCGACCCATATCAATCCGCTTACATGGATTGAAAATAGAGAATGGTCAATTCCACGGCGCCGGTCTCAACAAGAAAATTTGCCGACTGATTCGCCAAGACAACGGAAAAAAAAGGATCTGCACAATGACCCTTTTTGGCCAACCCTCCTATACATATGGAGAAACCTCCCCCTACCGGACAAGACCCCACCAAAAAGATGGGAAGAAGTGGCCCGGCAACCACTATTTGGGAATAGAAGGATAACGAATCCAAGGGGTCAAGTTCTGCATTGCATGGATTCCCCCTTGAAAGGATGGGTGAAAAGGGGGGTTCCTAGAATAAGGGATGTTTGGGACGCAGATAGGAGAGACTGGATCACTGGAGATCGACTCAAGGAAAAGCTGAGATATTGCCACAGACCAAAGGAGGCGTTGAAAAATCTAATAGAATGCATCCCCCAAAATTGGTGGAAAATTCTGAGAAAAAGACCCTCAATACAGGAGTCCGACTAGGTAGCAATTTGGGGCCGTCAGGGAGAGGTGGGCAATGTGGTGTGTTGCGACCCAAAGGGACCAGTGGTGGTGAATATATTCGAAATTGGTAACGACAATATCCTCCAAAGGACCAGTCCATAACAGATACAGTTTGTCGAGGAGGACGAACTCTCAAGAATTAGGGTGCTATGGGAGAAAGACAAATGGGTAACATTCTCCCCAGACACACCTATATCCCAACTGCCTCTAGACCCCTTAGAATGGGTCCATACAAACACAACGGGCAAAGGCAAAACCGGTACTAAAACATTGTACAATATCACAGTCAAAGCAACATACAAACTACTCCGGCCAAAAAACAATCTGCAAGACCAGGTGGAAGCGAGATGGATTAAACATTTGAACATTAACAAAGAATCGTTGAGAAACGTGAAATGGTTCCAGCTAACAAAAAAGAAACCTGCAAATTTGGCCTCCCTACAATGACAAATGGAACACCGGTGCCTACCAACCAATAACTGATTGATAGACAGGACCACCCTTGAACAGAGAGGACTCGCTCTCCCTTGGTGCAGATTGTGCTCAAGTGTATTCCCATCAAGAAAGAAACAATATAACACATTTTTCTGCAATGTCCCGGAGCGTTTTGGCTCTGGCGATGGTGGGACAGAGTCTGGGATCAACTAGGAACAGGGGTACCCTGGCCATGAGACGGGAAAACACTGTTGTTTGAAAGATGGCATTACGGGCAACTGAACGACTTCACTCTCAACATGTTTAAACAAGGACACAGGGCAGTATTGTGGACACTCTAGAGACGCTGCTGCACTTATGAAATGGAGGGCGTGAGGTTGGAAGAGTCAGAATTTACGGAGAACATACAACAACAAATTCATACAAACATAACAGCAAGGTGGGAGGAAATCAAAGCACCGATCAAACACATTCACACACAGAATGAAATAAAGCAAAGGATACAAGAGTTCTGCAAAAGCTGGCGGGGGGGGGGGGGGGGGGGGGGGGGGGGGGGGGGGGGGGGGGGGGGGGGGGGGGGGGGGGGGGAAGGATAGGAATGGTGGAGTGGAAAGGGGAAAATGGGGGACAGAGGGAGATGGGGGACAATAAGGCGGTAACTAGATACTACAGGCTCCTCTTCAATGACTGGACCAAGCTGGACGACTCAATCCCAATAAGACCGAGCAGCGAATTCCCAAATTTCTTTCCCCCCCCCAGCTAAGAGCCTGGTAGGTGTGACATGGTACGGAGGAGAGTGATGGAAAATGTTGAAGGACAAAGGGGGGAGACGCCAGAAAAGGCAAGAAGTGCGAGAGTGCTTAAGGGAGTAGATGGACTAGTAGGGACTATAAAAAAATAACAGGCAGCCTCAAAGAAAGGCTGAAGAGGCAGAGCTAGCTTGGGGTTCGGGCAAGAACCTCTAAAACCCCAGTACTCAGAGGAGGAGAGTGGAGGAACAACTCAACTGTTGTATGAAAAATTATGATTGAAGAGATATAGCAGTAATAGGACTAAGGTTACTACCAACTAACATGTTCAAGCCACACTCAGATGTCTGCATGATTTAGGGACGCTGGACCCGGTTTCCAGCAGGTGCTGCTCCCCACCAATAGATGGAGCCACCCCGAGAGTGGTAGTGGTGTCTGCTCTTATCATCACCACTACCACCACCTCGGGTTGTGTTTAAAAAAAAAAATTAAAAAAAAAAGAAAGTTGTGATATTGTAGGATTTGGGCTCATAGATGCTGATTGCCCCTCCCTGCGAGGGTTATACAAGGTGGGAGGTGTGATCCTTGAGAGGGTAGGGGCGGTATTGTGGGTTTGTTCTCTTCTGGGCCAGGGTGATTTGGGTCGGATCAGCCACGACGGCTGGGAGGGAGGAAAAGGGGCCGTGCTGTTTTCAGCAAGGTGAGAGGTCGAGTGGTGTTTCACTTGGAGGGGGTGGGACACGAGGGAAGGGGGATGTTCAACTCTGTGGGGGCATGCTCAAGGGGGTATTGCATGTTGTTGAGGGAGCATGAGTGATTTAGGGGGCTATTCTAAACTGGGGCTGGGAGGTGAGGGGGCGCCTTCCAGCGGAGGTAGTGAAATAACATAAGTTTGTTTTTTGGGGGGGAGGAGTAATCCGCTCTGTTTCTTGTGAGCTTTTTATATTCAGAAGAGACGTGAATAGGTGCAGGAATTTCCATGGGGAGAGAACTAGTTCCTCCCGTCCTCTCTCCTTATGGGAAGAATAGGTGTTGACTGCCTTTTTAGGTTACAATTCCCGCACTTGTATTTGAGTTCCCTGAATTCTTGTGTTTTTTGAGGTTGTAATAGGAAAAAATCCCATAATTTTGATGTTGGTTGCAGCGGACTGTGTTTGTGGAGATGGTAGCAGGTGGGGGGTTTCTAGGGTGGGTCGTGCCACTCTGTAACCTAGCAGTTGGGGTTGGGAGGCCTGACAGAGATTGGGTATCGGGTATAGGGGAGAGGCGGATAGGGTTGAACTGCTGACAGTTGTTAAAGGCAAGTTGTTTTCGGTCTGAATATTCCCATGATCAATCCTTAGAGAACCTAACTCTCTGTGTAGATTGCATAACTATCATTTTTAGCAGAAGTCGGGTAATGACCCCGGTAACTCAAAGTTTTTTACATAATCTTCTCAATATGTTTTTGAATGGGACGCTGGGCCCGGTTCCCAGCACGTGTTGCTCCCCACGAATAGATTGGAGCATGTCCATTTCAAAACAAAAAAAAAGCAAAAGAAAAAAAAGAGAAACGGATTACTGGGCTTCAAGTTTACTTCGGAAGCTGCATTGTCCTTTAGGGGAAGGTATGGGATGCTGGACCCGGTTTCCAGCATAAGGCTAATGCCGGGTAACGGTCTTAGATACTTCTGGGTTGTTTGTTG
>BFEA01000015.1:4094901-4114546 GCA_003427395.1 Chara braunii | reverse complement strand
AACTGCCACCTGCCTGACTGAACTGCTGTTCCAAGCTCCGTGGTGCAACTTTTCTGCAAAACGGAGTTTAGACTGCCTAGTAAACTTCCGACAGGACTGGAATTAAAAAACGCAGTTTGAAATGCATTTAGAATTAGCTTTCATGACTGCGCCCCAGTTATCCCTCTTTCTTCCCCCCCCCCTACCAAATGCCCCTTCTATTCTCGGGGGGCTTGCTCTGGTTGCTTATCACCGGCAAGCATGAGTTTGAAAGAGTGGAAGAGTCCGGAAAGTAGCCAGTACCGCCTCACCCTTGCAGCTCAAGTCGTCAGTCCAAGGGGAGACTGCTAGGCTCACACCCACCCCCTTTGGGCCATGTCGTTTGCTTCAGGGGCCATCCTGCTGGCCGGGAAACTTCCCAGCAGTACCCTGATGCATAACAGGGGGGTACCCCCAAACGATCCGGGCGCAGAGGGGGGCGTGCCTAGCAGTTCCCTAGGCCGGTCACATCACAGCATCAGATTGTGTCACTGAGCTCCTGCTCTTTGGGCCCGTATCCTTATTTCAGCCCTGTTTTTTTTTTTTTTTTTTTTTTTTTTTTTTTTTTTTTTTTAAAACATCGCCCTGTCCTGGATCATGGTAATGGAGGTGATAGGAGCATCCCCCATTAGCAGACCCTGTTTTGGATGGCTCCATCTATTACTGAGGAGCCGCACTTGCTGGAAAGCGGGTCCAGCATCCCATCATACATTTTATAAGCCTTGAAACAGTTATACTCGTACAAGTGAGCCTTCTACTACATTGTCCACTGGCTGGACACCCCGTGTCAATTTGTTCTCATGAGATTTATCTGTCAGTTCCCACACTTGACCAGTGAATGGTTTCTGTTACGCCCTCTTATCTGATAAACCCTCTACACCCTGACATTGGAGGGGGGACTGGGGCTTTTGAGCTGCGCTCCGTTACCGCCGGCCGACGAGGCTCGACCGGAAGGCGTACCGGCAACCACATCGCGTCGTCGAAGGTGACCGCCATGGCGAAAACCTGAAATGAGGAGGAGTCGTAGGATGTTCTCTCTCCTCCTCCTACCAACAGGTGACGAGTTAAGCTCACTAATTTGAGCACGGGAGGAGAGACACAGTGCAGCGAGCGTGATATGCTGACCGTGCCTGCGAAGGAGGTAAGAGATCCGGAGCAGGTTGACCGAGAGGCAGAAGGCTGACCAGTACACCTGAAATTCCAAAGTGGCGCTAAAACACCGCTCAAGTCAAAACAAGGAAGCCTGTCATCCAGAATTGCGGCCATGGACAACCTGCTAATGGAGGTCGCCAACGGGCTGAGCCACGAACATATACTGGAGGCAATCAGGAAAACGGCCGAAGAAGTGGGTGACACTGCAGACTTGACATCAATCAACCGGTTGGAAGATTGCGTCTGCAGGTTGGATTTGCTAGAGGAGGAGCTGAAGACAGCTCTTCAATCACCGGGAGTCGGCCCTGCAGATCGGGTTTGGCAGAGCGACCTTACATCTGCCTGCCTTCACTCACTGACCCGTCTGTGAGATCAGATCGAAGATCTGCCGTTGACCAAATACCTGGTCTTCGAAGAAAACACCATCATTGCCGCTGATGCTCAAGACGGAGCGATGGAGAATGAAAACACCATCATCGTTGCTGAAGCTCAAGATGGCGCGATGGAGAATGGAGTTCGAGTGCCCAGCAAGCATCAACACGACGGGAGGGTGGCAATCCACCTCTCCCACGATCACGGATCGGCCAAGGGCCGGGGCGAAGCCAGCTGTCAACAGCACCATATAAGTTCATCGGACGAAGACAAGCGAGAGTGCCTTGTTGCAATGGAAACCTGTTGACACAAGGGCGCTCTGATAATTGGTAGCAAAACGCTGTTCCCCGGCAAACAGCTGGAAGAAATTTCCCGGGTGACACCGCATCACGTAGGGGTGACAAATTACACAATCTATCAAATCTGCAGGGTGAAAATGACCATGGGAGGAGACAAAGATAAGGGAGGGAGGATGCGAGGGGAGAAACGAGAGAAGGGGGGCGACCAGGGTTACCGCTCCTGGCGACCGCCTTGGGATTGGACTTCATCCCCTTGTGTGGGAGGTTCTGCACGACAATTTCACAAAATTCGCATATCTTCTTTCTCTGCGGTAGACGGCCTCTCTCTCTCCTGGGCCGAATTGCATAACTGCCTCTGTTGTTGGTTGAAATCTCCATAGCTTGTGCCCATGTCTTACCACGATACCTGTGTAGGCGAGACTTTTTTTAGTCGTGGCTTGGCATGATGGTCCTTTCATAAGTAGGATTAGGGGTGAGCTTCCCCGCAGAAAGAAGAAACGCTGATGGTCTCTCGTAAGCTCGGGCGAAGGATGGTCACGGATGTTCAAGGGGAGGATGGACAGGGCAAGTAATTACGGTTGTTTATATAGCTTCTTAAAAGGGAGGTCAGTCAATCCCCTCCTGGAGAGGGTAATCAATGCTGCCTCCTGCTGTGTATCCATTTGATTGATTCTTGTAAACTTGGCTCCTGGTGCATGTCATTAAAGGGACGCTGGACCCCGTTCCCAGCAGGTGCAGCTCCCCACCAATGGAAAAAAAAAAAAAAAAAAAAAAGATTGGAGCCATCGACCCTGCGAAGCCTGCTAGAGGAGGACGCTCTTACCAACTCCTGCTAGCAGGTGCTTTCGCGCCAATGATGTTTCTTTCAAAAAAAAAAAAAAAAAAACCTCTACCACGTGAATCCCACTAGTCTCATAACCCCATCCATTCGGTATCACTCAATCCCTTATCCCCTTTCCCTGTCCATCTTCCCTCTGATGCTGCATTTTGTTGTTCCTGCTGTCCCCTTGCTGTCTACCCTCCTTAACCCATTGAATCCTTTTTTTTTTTTCTTTTTTTTTTTTTCAGCCCAGGCTGTTGTAGAGGCCAAGGACCAGACCTGCGGTGATTGCTGGTAGCGGCAGTCAATGGTTCTCCTGACAGGATAGGCCGCCTACCCTACCCATCCCCACGTTAATACTCCCAGTGCACCCCCTGTCCCTACTATCCTACCTGAGTGTGACCAGCACTCAGGACCATCACCCTACCAGTATAGAGGGCAACTTGGACCAGACAGCAGTGACAAGCGCCAAGGCTGGGCCAACCTCCCAGCCCTGATGGAAGCGGAAGCGGATGAACCTTGCCGTACGGTGACGCCAGGCTCATGCAATCTTCTACAGGCCCAATTCAGATAGTCTACCCAGCGGGATTACCTAAGCAAGGCAGGCCCGCGCCCGCGGACACATCCTACCGTCCTTCCCCTAGCTTTTCCAAAGCTAGGCGGAACTCAGAGTAGCCGGAGCGACTTATATCCCTACCCTACCCTAGAGCTCAGCCATGTGCGGGTAGACCCCATCATATACCTGATAGACCCCCCCAGCCCAGTATCGTAGTTGTGTGCATGTATGTGTGTGTGGCCAGAGGCTATGTATAGCCCTGTTTGGCTTAATGCTGTACTACCTTTACTTCCCCACTTTCATTGCCTGTAGCCATTGTCTTCCCATTCTTTCAGCACACCTATTTCCTGTCCTGTTCTCACATTGTAACCCCTACCTACCCAACTGTACTTGTCTTGATCCCCAGCAGTACTGTACTCCCCAGCCTTCTTCTGATTTCTCCTGCTTCGTACCCCTCGCGCCCTCCCTCGAGCGCCGGCCGTCCCCACTGGCATTCCCACCCCTTCTGACTACTGTACATGGGCCGCCTTCTTGGGATGTGGCGTTGTAGCTTCGAGCTGAACTGCATTTGCCCTGTTGGTCCGGTCCTGGTTAGCATCTCCGGATAGGCTTCCCACCTTCGCCAAAAGCGATCGACTCCCCTGGCTTGATTCATCTGGCACTGCTTGTACTCCACCATGATAGCCACTCAGACGATTTCCAAAACTATTTCCTGAATGGCCTGCTAGGAAAAGACCGCTCCTTGTCTGACCCGCTCGTTTCGTAGTGTCCAGATGGCCCACAACACAGCTGCCCTCATGGTCTCCGATGCTCACAGATCCTTACCCGTTCTCTCTATCTTCATGAGTGTTCCCAGGAGAATCAGCGAGCCATCCTCTTCTGTCACTTCCAATGGGGATGCTCCTGCCATTTCCCGCGCCCACCAGGCCCAGACAGTGCGCAGCAGGGGGCATCTCTTTTTTTTTTTTTTTTTTTTTTTGGGGGGGGGGGCGCGGTGGGGACGAAAGCTCCAATCTATTCGTGGGGAGCAGCACGTGCTGGGAACCGGGCCCAGCGTCCCATATAGAGTTACACAAGTCATTGAGATACCGGGGCCATTACCCGGCTTCGGCTGAGAATCAGTCTGAGAACTATTGAAGAGAAACTCAAGAGAATTAAAGGAGAGGTTGAAAAACTATGAATGACTGAAAAAAGATGGGGTACTGTTTCCACCTGCCCACGTGCAGTGCAGTTCTGGTCGTTGTGCTTGGGCACCAACCATTCTGCAGTGGGGATTGCAATATGGTAGATCAGCCATAGGGGTGCGCAAGGAGAATTGCCGAGAGGATGGGGAGGGAGATGGTCTCACGGGAAAAAAGTGTGTCAGAGCAGCCAATGGCTGTGACAGTAACCCCGTATGTCAGCAGTCCAGCTTCTTTTTGTGTTTTTGAAAAACTTTCCCTCTATTTTTTAAAGGGCGATGGCCTTGAGGTATTATTTCTTTTTTTTTTACATTTATAAACTACACTATGTTCTTCTCTCAAATTCTTTTTTCGCCTTTCACTACCTTCCTACCAGTACTCCTAAGACTATATAGAGGGGACCCCTGCAAGCATAGGGCCTCAGAAACGAGGTAATTCATGTTGCCCCCCCTGCTGCTACTCGATGAGGGGTGGGGGACGATGAGAAAGGGAGGCGCAGCTATTGGCAAAATGCTCGGTCTTTGCGTTAGCCGGACCCCCACCGGCGGCGCCACCCCTTGAGGTATTATCATTGGACTAACCAGCCCAGGTAAATTCAATCTTGTGTCTAATCTGACACCGGGTGGCCTTATTGCCTTCAGGGAACCCTCAGTGGGGGACACTGGCCAGGGGGCAGCCGGTAGCAGAGGGACCGAGCATCATCTGAATGGCCAGTCGCTGTGCCTCCCTGATTACTCCTCCTATGAACATCAGCAGAGACTGCTTTTTTAATGCGAACCGGGGGGACCAATGGGCTATCTCTAGGTGGCGGGCGCCAAGCATGCCCAGGAAGGTACATGAGGCCAATGGGGATTGAGCCCAAGACCTCCCGAATGCAACTTGCGTGCCTTACCAACTGAGCTAGGCCGCTGGATGAGTCCGGCTTCTACAACAACCTGGGCTTCAAAAAAAAGAAAAGAAAAGAAAAGAAAAGAAAAGAAAAGAAAAGAAAAGAAAAGAAAAAAAAAAAAAAGAAAAAAAAAAGAAAAAGGAAAAAAAGAAAAAGAAAGATGGTAGATCAGCCATAAGAGGCCTGCTTGCTTCTGGTCCGGGAGGGCTGCCATCAGTGTGCATTGCTCTCTCCACCTCCTTTGTGGCCAACTTCTGATGTGCACCTGCGGGAGCCATTCTCGCTTAAGTTTGCCCAACTGTCCGGCAATTCCTCCCCTATGTCCACCGGCTCCAACAGGGATGTATATATACTCTTTGTGGTTAGCAGGTGAAGCGGTTCTTCTTCCTATGCCCACTCTGGCAGGTTCAGCGGCCGAACCCGTCGGCGAGTTAGCAATTTATATGGGAGGTACTGGTCCTGCCCTGCTTTGCTGCCTTTTCATATCACCACTGTTTCCACTGCATTCCTCCCGACTCTCTTCCTTCTGGGCCATCCATCTTCCCCTGTTCCCACCAGTGGCTCCCCCAGCGCCTCGTACCTTGTTTTCACACTCCATTTCCCGACTTCCAACTGCCCACCCTGTTCATCCTGGTCCAACAAGTAGACCACTTTCAGGCGTGCATCCCTCTTAATGCCCACCCACTCCCCTCTCTTACACTCATCTACTTGCAGCATTTCCACCCACTGGGGGGGGGGATGGCCTCCCTCATCTCCTTCAGACGCTGCAACCGCACTTTCTTCTGGAGGGAATTGCAGTCAGATACATGCACGATGCCAACCAGTGTGCAATAGCGGATGACTCCCGTCTATGGGTGGGGAGCAGCACCTGCTGGAAAACAGGTCCAGCGTCCCATAGAAATTCTGATATTGGAACATGACTACAACGAACGCGTACTGCAGCATTGATTACTCTGGGTATCCAGAGGATAGACTGTCAGTACTCTGAGTTGCTGGGGGCCACTGCATCCAATGACAAATTTAAGGAATGCCGTTTCTCATAGGGCATTCCTCCTTCGTGTGTACTGAGCTATATTCTTCTCTCATTGTCACCTTTCACTATCTGCCTACCACTACCCTTAAGCCTATTCAGGGGACCCCTGGAAGCATAGCTACCCCTCACAATGAAGGGGATGCATGTTCCCCCCCCGCCAAGTAGAATGAGTTCGAAAAGCACACCAAAACTGGGGAAATTAGGACATTTAATTTCGAGCACTTAAACCACCAGTACTTGGCCCAGCTGCGGAAAAGAATAGAAACGTTTCTAATCGCATGAATTTGGGCGCTGCTGTAGTGGCCCGTAGGTTTCCTAAAATTGTGGCTTGTTAATGGGGATGACTTCAGAACTGACATTTCGTTAGAATTGACATTTAGTGTTTTTTTGTCCCCATGACGTCGGATGATCAGATCATCGGGTGTTGTGGCAACTCCCGATGATCTGATCATCGGATGTACGTTAACGGTACTTTACGTTGAGGTACATCAGATGGACAAAGAGTTGGACCCCACAGGAAAAGCGATGGAAAAGACGTCTGGCCATAAAAAGCGGCCGAACAATTTTGGAAAGGTTGGAAACTGTTTTGCCGGGACCCCATAGCGGACTGCGTTTTGCGGCAAAGTGCGCACGTGATTTTCCGTAATAGGAAAGGTGTCCGTTCAGCATCCCGAAAAGGAAAGTGGCCGAATGTCCGGAAGGCGTGGGGTGGACCCAAGGAATGACCGTGCCACCTCATGTGGGTGACGCAGGGCGGCGTGTGCGAGAGGCATTGCGACCTCCCGGTGCTCGCTGCTCCAGGACGGGAGTAGGCCAAGGGGCCGGACACTTGCTGGTTCAAACGGTGGGCATGACCTTGGAAAGTACCCTGCGCACTCCCTCCCTCACTCTCAACTTTCGGCACAAAATCGCGGCGAGATGTCCTCCGGAGCCACTTTTTCATGCTGCGGACGATGTGAAAACGGCCATACGTGTTCTTCCACACCATAAATTGTGGGTTGTGGGGTTCCGGAAACCAGTATTGGAAGACATTTCACTTTTGCCAGAAGGTCCTCCGCTGCCTGTGGGGTCCCAGAAACAGTTTCGCGGAAACATTCTTCCTTTTCGCATTCCTGTGGGGTCCAACTCAAGAACAGACAACCCGAAAAAAGAAACACTTCACAGGGATTATAAGCTGGTCTTCAACAACTGGACAGTCCTAGACCCGACGGAGCCCCTTCGCCCCCCACACGACTTTCCGGACCTCTTCCCCCCAAGTGCCCTGGCAATTGTAGATGAAGCATGGTATGGCTAATTGGGGTTGGACAGTGGGGGAGGAGCATAAGGAACTCTCTTCTGGAGCCCCCCAGGGAGTTTTCCTTCTAACCAAACACAGTTACAATCTCCTGAAGAGGTATCAGTGCATATTGAGAGATCTGGCGCCCTGGGGGTGAAGAGATACGGGAGATAAGGGCTACATTACGATGATTTTCACAACACCTGCTCAGTAAATCCCCTGAAGACAGGGCAATCAATGCTGGCAGGGCTCACAATCACGGTGCTTACTCATTCTCAGATTTTGTATAAGGGTCCCCAGGTGTTAGTGGTGTCTGCTCTTATCAGCAGCACTAACACTGACGGGGGGTGTGTTAAAAAAAAAAAAAGAAAAAAAAAAGGGGTCCAACTCAAAGTGAGATAATCGCTTTCTCACCCAATCACCCAATGAGCAATGAAATATTGACTAACTCCACTTTCGTGAACTAAATGGGGTAACTCCAGTAGAGTCACAACAACGAGTTATAATTGCACTATGGGGCAAGATACAGTTTGCAATTCCACTTTGGGCACCCTACCTGGCCAGAAAGCTGGGTTGCATACATTGCCCCAACTGCAATAGTGCAATCATTACTTGTTTTTGTTACTCCTGCGTAGTTCCCCTAGAAAGAAATGTCAGTTTTAACGAAATGTCAGTTTTAGGAAGTACTTGTGGTTTAAACGAAAAAGTCAGTTTTAACGAAACCCCCATACCGATACAGAGTCATTACAGACAATGCATGAAGGTTAGTGGTACAGACTATGTCTTCAAGTATTATGGCTTCGAGTGGTGGCCTCATGTAATGGTCCCTGTCTGTTTTTTTTTTTTTTTTTTTTTTTTCCCATTCTATAAAGCCCAGGTTGTTGTAGACGCTGGATTACAGACATATGAGAGTCACCTTCGGCACTCGGCCATGTGGTAGAGCCCCCCTAATCCTATAGGACTCCCTCTCAACCTACCTCTTTGGGTGGGGGGAGGAGGTGGCAGTTGGCCAAGCTGACAACAGGAGTCAGGCAGCCTTCTGGGAAATATTACTTCTATATTGGGCTTCTGCTGGCTCCTTGGGCTAAATTGGAAAATAATAAGCGAGGCAGAAGGTGAAGACCATCCACCTTCCGGTGCTAAGTTTGATTTCCGCAAAGAGGTCCCTGAAAGTGTGTTGTTGTCACTTTCCTCTTTAGGAAAGCAGAAGAACAGCCTGCTCACGTCTGCAAACCACAAAACTAGCACCATGAGATAAGGAGATCGGCACACATGGAGAAGGAGGTTTGTTGATGAAGGGAACATCCACACTCGTTGGCAGCGAGCTTCGAAAGCTTTTCAAGCGAGGTACCGTCAATAGTTGTTTGATTGGGGCCCGGAATCACCTTTTTTTTTTTTTTTTTTTTTTAATAAGCCCAGGAAAATTTAAAAACTTTTTTGGTTACTTGTGGCAGATTGTTTACTTGTCATCCATATTCCCTGAGGTTCCCTCTGTGGTTTCCAGGGCACTGTCTCCAGTGGCCAGCTGTGCAGCGACCCCCATATATAAATGGCTTTCCTGCCTCTGGCCAACCCCCAATTTTCCTAGATATGTTGCCATTGAAGAAGTTAAGAAGAAATTGTCTATGATATTAAAGGTAGCAGGAAAAGATTGCACCTTAATGTGTCAGCAATGTGGATCTTGACATGAGTTTGCGAACTTTGCGCAGTTGCTTTTTACAATGAGGCAAGTTTTGTCCTTTCTTAACATCGACGGGCTATTTCTGTCCCTTATGCTGTATTCTTTCAGCACAGGATCATGCTTCTTTTCTTTTTTTTTTCTTTTTTAATTTAATTCCCTTCGGGCACAGGATAATGCTAACTGCCTCCAATTTCCAGAGATGAAAGCATATCACCTCTGGAATCTGAGGCCAGTGTGTTTACAATGTTGCTCCTGCATCTCAGCTGACAAGCAAACACCATTATCCTCCAGGAAATGCTTAGGGCATATTCACACTAGGAGTTTTTCTACTAAGCTCTGGATGTGATTGAGGTCAGGATCATCCAGATCTGGCCATAATTGCAGTCAGATTCATGTAGGGAAGTGGTAGTGTGAGTACGCCTTAGACCAGGACTTCCTCAAATGAATATATATAGGACTTTCTTGGATGCATCTGACTCCGTAATGGTGACTATATATATATATACACTATATATATATACACTATATATATCGTCACAAACAGAACTGCCCCAAACCGTAGGCAGAGAGAGAGAAGAGGACAACAAACGAGGGGCTGTGACAAACTGTTTCGTCGGAGTTTCACCGACTCATCATTAGGGAGTCAGATGCATCCAAGAAAGTTCTAATATCAGCATGCCCTTAGAGAACACAGACACAATCCTGTCTCCCTGCGGTAAGGAGCACAATAGAACAACCAGGTCCGTCAAAAAAAAAAAAAAAGAAGAACAACCAGGTCCATCATCCCTTAGAGAACACAGATGCAGAACAATGCTGCTGGCAGCCAAAGGCAACAGCGCAATAGATTTGAAGAGGGGTTCAGCATCCCACTTCCCTACCGTCTTCCCCGGAGAATGCACGGTCATTATAGCTGTATATGGGGCAATTTCCAGTCTAAATACAGCAATAATGACCGTGCATTCTGCTCAGGGGAAGACAGTAGTGGTCCCATCCCATCCACCTGCCACCTGCCCTGCCACCTGTCAGCAGTCAGACTCAGTCTGCCATTATTAAATTTCTTCTTCCTCTGCCCACCTTTCAGCTTTATCTGACTGTGGCCAGAACATCTGGCGGATTATGTCTTCCCCTCGGCCGGCTCCGTCACCCACCAAGCTGCATGCCAGGGTTGATATTCCTAACACCACCGTCTTCCCCCGAACATAATGCACCCCCATCATGACTGCATCGGACAGGAAATATAGCTCGTAGAGATTCATAATGAGGGTGCGTTGTGTTCAGGGGAAGATTGTAGGGGCAAGAGGGGCTGGACAAGTGTGAGCATTCTAGATAGACAATGTTCTGTTTCAAATTCCTTATATTATTCTCAACAGCCGAAGCGACGCAGCAATCACTGTGAGGTGCAGAGCCACTTTACCTGCAATTTTGTCCATGCGGAAGAGCACAATCTGCTTTTGCAATCTCTCATACCTATTTTGGATTATTTTTATTTAATTTTGCATTAGCTAGAAGGCGAAAAGCCACAAAGCCGATAGCAAAGACTGAAATGTAAAGCTGCTTTGTGGTCTTCGCCTCCAATTTCTAGGACAAGGTCCCACTGGTAGTTGGATTTAACGCCGGAATGTGGATGTGTTTGTGGAGAGGTGCACTTTTGATCTGTTTTTCTGCATGTCTGCATAAAACACATCCACATCTAGGCACATAATCCAAACCTTTTTGCTAGTGGAACCCCGCTGTCGAGCGCATCGGTCCGGCACCGTACAAGGCAGCGCGGGACCCTCCCGGCCGCGTCACGCAGGAGTTGGTCTAAATCTCTGTTCCGAATATACATGGAGCTTCCACAAGCCGTTCCGGCCGAGTGCGCCAGCCATACCTCTCGCGAGCCCCTACGACAGGATACGTGAGGCACGACTTACCTCCACCTTGCGGGAGTTGTCACCTCCCTTCGGTGGGCGCATCCCCGCCAAGCTACCAGTCCACAATTCGAAAGCTTATCAGGTGCAATCGCTGAGGTGAACCAGCCGAGGGCGTTTCTCGTACGCTGTAGCATAGGGGGTACGCGCGGTAATACGCCTCTATCAGACCCCCACGTGAGCCGACGCCTTGGGGGGCTGAGGTCCCAAGCGTGACTCGTCGCCGGTCGACTAGGACGCATCCCACACTCCACTCGCACACCAGAATGAGAGCGCGAATGAGAACCTATGCGGTCTGGTGCGCCCTCTCCGTTTGGCCATCGGTCTGAGGGTGGCGAGCTGAACTGGCTTGAG
This sequence comes from Chara braunii, assembly GCA_003427395.1. NCBI lineage: Eukaryota > Viridiplantae > Streptophyta > Charophyceae > Charales > Characeae > Chara > Chara braunii. The sequence continues at coordinate 4,103,005 of BFEA01000015.1, read as the reverse complement.
AGATGAGCCCCATCGCTTGATGAGCGCCAACCAAAAATCGGACATGAACCGAGTGTCGCGGTCGCAGACGATTTCCTTGGGGTAACCCTTGGTTCGAATCCAACTGGCGTAGAGAACCTCGACCAACTCCGGCATGGCGAACTTGGTGAGTCGGTCGACCACCGTGAGAATCACATCCACTCCAGTCTTGTGCTTGGGGAACGGGCCGGTAATGTCCATGGCAATCGTTTCCCTTCGCCTCAACGGGACCGGTAATGGTCGTACTCGCCGTACGGACAATGGTTGCGGGATTTTCAGCGTTGGCAAACCTCGCATGACTCGCAATAGCGTGTGACGTCGCCGAGAAGGCCGGGCCACCAAAATCGCTCGTGAAGTTGGTCAATCGTACGATTGACTCCAAAGTGTCCGGTGGCGGGAGCATCGTGGAACTCGCCAAGAAGCCGTGTACGCAAGTGAGGATCACTTGGTATGCAAAGAAGGTCCTTCCCCCATGTGTGGACAAGCAAGTACCCCTCTTGGATCCAGTAGTGAGAAGGCGCCGGATTAGGAGAGGAGCAATTCGCGTACTTGTCGCGAAACTCGGGTTCGGCTTGGTAGCCGCGGATGAAGCTGTTCAACAGGTCATCGTCGATCTCGAAGGTTGAGTAGACTGCGCTACAATGATCCGGACGGCGTGAAAGATCATCCGCAAAACGGTTCGACTTCCCGGGAATGTGATCGGGAAAGAAGTCGAACTGGTCGATGAAAGTCATCCATCGAGCGATGGTGCTCTTGACAGTGTCTTGGGTCTTATAGAAGACCAATGAATTGTTGTCCGTTACCCATTGAAATTGGCTTCGACCAAGGAGGAAGTGTCGCCACCGCTTGAGTGCGTGGACGAAGGCGAGGAGCTCCTTCTTGCGTGCATCGTCAATGGAATGCACGACGGGCACTTTCTTGTTGAAATACTCGGCCGGGTGCCAGTCCACACCATCATGTTGCTCGAGGACGACACCAATGCCATAGCCGGACGCATCAGTAGTGATGCGCGTAGGCAAAAGCGGGTCGTATATGCGCAAGACCTCCGCAGATAATAGCACGGCTTTAAGAGCCAAAAATGATTTCCGCGCCTCCTCTCCGAAGTCAAACGGTCGATCCTCGCATTGAAACTTGGTCAAGTGGGCCGCGATCTTCGAGTAGCCTTTGATAAAACGCTGGTAGTAGCCGGCAAGGCCAAGGAACGAACGGACATCCGTGACGTTCCGAGGCTCTGGCCACTCTTGGATGACCTGAATCTTGTCCGATAGCGGACTGATGCCCTCCGGTGTGACAAAATGTCCCAAGTATTTCAGCTCTTGCCGGACAAATTCGCACTTGTCGCGGTTGGCCTTGTACTTGGCGCGGCGAAGCGTCTCCAACACTCGTCGAAGATGCCCAAGATGATCCTCTAAAGTCCGGCTATAGACGAGAATATCGTCTAAGTAGACCAGCACGAACCGGTCCAACATTGTACGGAACTCGTTGGTCATTGCTGCTTGAAAGGTCGCCGGGGTGTTGATGAGGCCAAAAGGCATGACCACCCAGTGCACTCAAAATGCCTGTACCGCGCCTTGAACGTGGATTTGTAGCGATCATTCGGCCGGATCGAGATTTGATGATATCCCGATTTCAAATCCAACTTAGAAAAATACCTTGCGCCACCCAATCGCTCAAGAAGATCGTCGATGCGGGAGGGAGGCCCCGCATTCTTGACGGTTTGCGCGTTGAGCTTCCGATAGTCGATACACAATCGCAGATCCTTGTTCTTCTTCCGGACGAAGAGAACCGGTGCTCCATATGGGGAGCTACTAGGGCGGATCCAGCCCTTGGCCAACAAATCGTCGAGTTGTGCGCGGAGGACCTCAAGTTCCTTCTCGCTCATCTGATAGATGCAACCTTTCGGCGGCACGGCACCGGCCTCAAGAATGATCTCGTGAGAGATCGACCGGTCCGGCACCACACTAGTAGGTCACTCGAAGATGTCGGCGAACTCGTCCAGCAACCGCACCACCCGGGGGTCCGAAGACAAGTCCGTGGGTGAAGCGTCGGCCACCGCGACGGTCCGTAGGAAACATAGGCCGATTTCCTCGGGCTGCTCGTAAGCGAAAGTCGCCCGGAATGATTTGGTCGTCACCACTTGGCACCGAATCGAAGGGTGCGGTAGAGGAACAATACACGCCACTTCTGCGCTGAAGGCGTCGCAAACGCTAAGACTCAGCCGGTGGAAATTGACCATGTGATCCGCACTTGCAAGCCAAGGCATTCCCAGAATGATGTCGAAGTCCGTGTCGAGAATGTCGAACGTCACCGGTTCGCATGCATAAGGTGCGAAATAAACCGGTACGGCCTCGGTCCGCCATTCCGCTGCCATTGTGAGCAAAGTCTGCTCTCTGCTAAATATCTTCTCACGACGTTGGTTTCTTTCTTCATCAGCAACCCTTGTTGTTGCCTCGTCATGTTGGCACTGTTGTTCAATTGCCAGCAGACGTGCCTGCTCGGCGTCCTCCGCCTTCTTCTTCGCTGCTGCTGCTGCATCATCCGCCCGTTTCTTTGTTTTGGTACTCCAAGCCAGCATCCGGGCCTGATAGGTCTCGTCTGCTTCTCCGGACCTCTGGTCCATGATGGCTGTATGTGACCGCAACAGCATAGACCAGGCCAGGGGCCTGCTGACGTGGTATTTCCTGCTCTGTCGGCTGATGTGGCCTGCTGACGTGTCCTGCTGATATGGCTTGCTGACGTGGTCTGCTGGGGTGTCTTGCTGACGTAGTCCACTGACGTGTCCTGCTGATGTGGCCTGCTGACGTGGCAACTCACCAATGCCGTCGCAGGGGGTACCCGGAGATAGATAGAGAAGGAAAGGCCAGAGGGGGCAACAACATAGGTGGGGAGGGTGGGTGGGGAGAATCGCCCAGATAAAGAGCCACTAATAAAAAAAGAAAAGTTTGAACTTTGCAAAAAAAAAAAATTCAAAATAATAAAATCCTGAGTTTTGCAAGTTCAGTAGGTCTCCCAACCTCCCTTGAAGTGCGAAATGATCAATGAGAAAAAAAATTTCGACTTCAGACTGCAAATGATTTATAGAATTGACTGACAGAATCCTAGAACTGCGAAAAAAAAATTCCGAAAAGAAATGAAATATTTGGACTTACTCAGATGAGAGTATTCGCAGTTTGGAAAATAATACCTGCAGGAGGGATTTCCCGTACCGTTTTCAGAAAAACGAATTTCGAAAAAGAAGGTATTCCGAATTTTCAAATAACGGGAAATGCAACAGGAAATCGAAATTTTCGAAAAGAAGAATATTATGGATTGTCAACCACAAAATTTTGAATTTTCAGAGGAAAAACGAAAATGGGAATTTCAGATGATGCGCTATTAGGATTTTCCACAATAGAAATAGCGAGAAAACAAAATCCAAGGAAAGAAAAAAAAAAATTGATTTTCGGCAGTAAGGTCAAAATCGTGATTTTTGGGTCTAACTAGTGTGCTCTAATCAATCAATGAAAACTAATCAGCTATCTAGTCCCCGCACACGTGTYAGATCAGGTTGTCCTGATTCACGTGCGGCGTTCCAATACCAACTGTTACATGCCCAGTTGGGTGATGTACATAGAAACCGAGGATCCGCAATGTGATGAAAAAGACTGAATGGACAATGCAGTGCAAGTAGAATCTCAACAAGCAATGTGCATTCTAATACATACAAAATGGTGTTGAATAGCGCAGGGAAGACTTAGATACAAATCCTGACCTGACCGGGACTGACCTCATTCACATAGTATCGGATAGCGAAGCAGAATACTAGAATGCTAATGACTAGCCCAACCAATGTTTGAACGCAGACCAAACGTACATCGTATCCATCACAAGGTGTGAAGGAGCCTGGCGCTGTACACAGGAAGAAAGCGCCAGGTCCAGACATACACAAACGAAGAGGAGGGGATCAGACGAAGAGAGGGGGAGAGATGGGAATGTCGGCAACACCAAGTTTTCGTCACAAGTCCCAAATAATCCCTCATCGTAATGTCTGAAGCCCAAAAGTCGAGTCTGGATCCAAGGTCACCAAGCTCTCTCTCTCACTCTTCTCGCATAGTCTGCAGATGCAGTGAAGTCAGATAAGGAGAGGGTGAAAGGGAGATGGTGGACTGAGAAGAGGAAGAAGAAGAACTCTCTCTCTGTCACTAGCCAGATACTAACCTGTGATGTTGGCGCTGTGCTGCAGGTACCTCGAAGACGAAGCTGGAGCAACTGCGCTGCAGGTAAGTACCTCTGGCCTCCGCCCAATCTCTCTCTCTCTAGTGCTATCCTAGCTATGGCGCCCAGCGCTGGAGACTACAGCTACCTACTGCGCCCAGCGCTGAAGACTAAGGCTAACACTACTACTACTCCTGCAGCGCTCCCTCCAGAGTGCTGCTGCCGAATCCTGAAGACTACTACTGCCTCCTGCCTGACCGTGAAGTGCATGGGAAGTCCCTATGTACTACCTCGGCCTGCCTCCTAAGGGCGAGCCAGGCCGAGGAGGCTGCTCTTGCAAATGCTGAAGTGTGCCAAGGGTTGGCGCTGCAGCAGCTGCTGAGGCTGGCGTGGGAACAGGCTAAGAATAGCCTGTTCCCGAAACCCTGGTTCTGTGCCTGAGTTTCAGGGCCGGTCGTTCTGATGAACGACCGAAAATGGCCCTTCGTTTCAGGCTAAAAAGGCTATTGCCATTTTTAGTCTGAAACGACACAGGGACTGCAGGCCCCTGTTTTCAGGCTTTCGGGCTGAACAGTCACGGGGCCTGTAGGCCCTGGTTTTCAGGCTTTAAGCCTGAATTTCAGGCTTTCAGCCTGAGGAACGCAGGGCCTGGAAAATGGCCCTCGTGTGCAGGCGCAGCATGTAACACTGGACTGGATTGGACTGGCTGGTACCGACAGAGGTACCGGCCTGGACTGGACTACCCCGAATACAACACAGGCCTGTGAGAACATGCCAAGGGGCTGGTCTCACAGGCCAACCAGAGGTCCGCTACACTAGGGGTTGTCACATGTTGGTAAACGTACGATCCATCCCGTGCAGAAAGGAGGCAGAGGGATTGGTTGGTGTGCTGAAAAGCGGAGGCAAACTTGCCGGAAAAGGCAAGTCTTCCTGATCGGGTAACAGAAACCTTGGGAGTGCCGAAAACTGCTCTGGCGGTGGAATCCCTTTTCGCTTGCCCATTCCCGTCGGCTACGATTTTGGGCTGGCCGATGTTTTCCTGGCACCGAGCACCGCCAAGCAGTTGGGTCCTACCCTTAGCCAGCAGTGAAGATTGGAAAAGATGAGAACAGCAGGACCATGCTTTGAACGAAAAAAAATGGAGAAAGGAAAAGATAAATGACGACCATGCTGCCACATGGTGAGGAGATACTGACACTAGGACCTTCCTGGATGTATCGGACCGCAATTACGGCCACACCTGGATGTATCTGACGTCAATTCAGTCCAGAGCTTAGTCGAAACATCCCTAGCATGAGTATGCTCTGAGAGGCACATTACGGAAGGACAAAGGACAGTCTCAGCATGCAGGTGAGAGGGACAGTGTGGAGGCAATGCAGGCAAAGGTAGCAAGGAATTTCTACTGCTGAGTGATGACAGTCTGAGTCTGGCAGGTGCTCTGGCTTCTGACACAGATCCGGTGAGTAGCAGGGGGTGCAGAAGATAGCACTGGTGAAGGGGACGGTGGAAGGGGAATGTATGGGAGGAAAAGAGAAAAGGCATAGGTGAATGAGGCTCACATGGACCTTGGCAGAGCAAGTTGGTTGTTTCTGTGTGCTGTGAGTACTGGACCAGATTGCCAGTTGGGCTGCTCCACACCAAAAGACCAGAGTTATCACTGTCACCAGTCTGCCAGCACACCCATTTCAGAGAATCTGATGCCAAACTCTTATCTCTGGGAATAGGTGGCAGTTCAATCAATATTTCCCCCGACTCGGCCCCTGCAATCAATGTCCATCCACTCTGGCTTAACCTAGTCAGAATGCAATGTGCTTGAAGAAAGAAAAGAAAAGACTGTCAGGATGCACCTGCTTGTGCGCATGGACAGGTGCATGATTTTGCCTGGATGGCCCGGGTGCCCAGTGGCTCCTGCATGATGTGGGAGAAATATGGTAGTGTACACTCGCCCTTTTTTTTTTTTTTTTTTTTTTTAAGGATGATTCAGGATGACAGAGTGGATTACAGATAGATGATGACTAATCAGACTGATTGTCTACTCAGCACTCAAATACTATCCTATCCCTAATTTCCTGTATCCATTCCAATGGTGTGCACACTGTGTAAACGTCCGGCCTCTTGACAATAATTCCTACCCAAATGGCCAGGATAGGGGGTTCCTAAATTCTTTGCGGAATTTCCGGTGTTTTCTTGCTTGCCCTCGTCATTGGAGGCCTTTGTGGGAGGAAGACGGACAGACGATGGTTCGTGAATCAAGGGAATGGCTGTTCAATCTTGGGGATGATCATGGGTTGGTTGCAGTTGCATAACCTTACAAGCAGCTGTGCAAAAGTGGCGTAATTAGACAAATGACTTCTCAAACCCTTCATTTTTTTTTATTATTATTATTTTTTTAATGGGAACAAGGCTCCAATCTATTCGTGGGGAGCAGCACGTGCTGGGAACCGGGCCCAGCGTCCCATATGAAAGTTGACATAGAATTTTGAAAGAATTTTGAAAATTTAGGATCCTGGGGCTAGGAAGAATTTGATGTACTGAGAAAATCACTACAGAAGCTTCAAAATAGGCAAAATTCAGAAAACAACTCAGAGACCCCCCCATCATATCCTCTTTACCTTACTCCGGCAAGACTTACTGCAGCAGAGCCACCATCTCCACTGCTGCTGTGCCCTATTTCCATCCTACAAGCTAGCCCCCTCACTAGTAGGACGCTTGATATCCAACCATCCATTCATCCCACCCAACCTCTTTTTGGAAAAATAGCCCCACAGAACAATCCTGCCTCCATCATTGAAGGGAAGAAACGCAGACTAATCCGGGTGAAGTTAGCGGCCAGTGGCCGGTACCCACTGAAATTTCAGCGCCAATCGCATCCACTACCAACTTCCTCCTTCTCAATCACCTCCGTCCTTCCCAACTCCGTCGTCGTGAAGAACTTCAGAGAGCCTCTTCTCCGCGGGGGCCGAGCACCATCATCACCCTGACATTCTTTGCCCCCACAAGAATCCCAGTCTCTATCGTCGAGGTGGTGAACTAGCACTACCCAATGCCAATCGCGCCAGAGTTCCCTCTCGTCAACCGGTACCCATCAGCCAGCTTAAACTACCTGACACCAATCACATCTCATAAGAAGCCCCTCTAACCGGTATCCATCGAGCAGCCCTATTTCCTTCCCCTCTCCGTCCTTGTAAAGAATCATTTGATGCCCCTGGCCCCTTACTTCAAAGTAGGTCCCCAAAAGCTCCACAAGATGTCCCGTTAGGTTTTTAATAGGAGAAAAGTGAGATGCCAGAGCCATTACCAGGCCTTGGTTAAGAAAAAACTTATGACGACTTCTGACAACTTGACGAATCTCTGACAAAACCTCTGACGAAATATGGAACAAAAATAGGAAACCAGCAAGCCTTGAAACAGACGACCTGAAAGATCCAGCCTCCATCATCGAAGGGAAGGACCTTATTCACCTTCCCAACTCCGTCCTCGTAAGGAGCCCAGAGAATAGCTTATCTCAGCAGGGGGGGAGGCACCATCATCACCCTGAAATTGCTTGCCCCCACAAGAATTCCAGTCTCCGTCATCAAGGAAGTGAGCAACACTGCCCAACGCCAATCGCGCTAAAGGTCGCCCCTCAACAGCCGGTACCCATTGGACAGCCTAACTACCCAACGCCAATCGCATCTGTTAAGGGTTCCCCCTAGCCGGTACCCGTTGACCAGCCCTATTTTACCCCCTCTCTATCCTTGCAAAGAATCCTTTGATGCCTTCCACCCCTTACTTCAAAGCAAGAAAACCCCAGACCCTACGGGAGATTCCATTTGACCATCTCATGAGCCCCTGGTTCAGAAGTCTGACGATAGTCTAACGAGTAGAATTATGTCGAATTTAGAAAAACCAC
>BFEA01000015.1:4009068-4020473 GCA_003427395.1 Chara braunii | reverse complement strand
TACTGTCGACCCAAGGTAGCACCACCCCATGCTGTCCATGCGACCCCCGTTCTCAGAACATCCCAACTGCGGTAATGTTAGTAATCAAGAAAACCAGGGAAAGCGACGCAGGGAACCTCGACCATGGGCAGTAGTGAAAGGTTGTCTAAAATCCGGGGAAAGTGATCAATTCGGGTTAGGAGCCGATGGCGGGTAATCAAGGCGAAACTAGGCCAATCTCCCAATAGTCATGGGTTTCTGTTCCTTTCATCGTTTTCAATCATTCTTCCCTTTCCTTAATTTTGTTGTCGGAAATAGTAAATTAACCGTAAGTTCCATAAAATTCAATTCCGAGAAAGTTTAAATAAATGGCCGAATTCCTTTTGTTTCTTTTCTCTTTTATCATTTTTAATCTTTTTCTATATTTTTAATTTAATTGTCGGGAAAATAAAATAACAAGGGTATTCCCCCTAGAATTAAATGCCGTGAAAAATAAAAAAACTTAAGGGATATTATGTTTTTCCCTTCTCCCCTACTGGTCTTAATCCCTCTTTCCATCTTTAATTACGGTACTAAAATAGACAAAAATTTGAGGCCCCATTTCGCCCCGGTCGTATGCCGCAAAAACGTTGCGGTGAGGTCAACTCCCTTGATGCCTCTCCGCGGCAGGCCAGTCCGGGTCTAACCCTCTGAACGGTCGGAAATGTCAGTCCCTAGACATGCCGAGTGCGGCCACCCATCTCCCCATCTTTGAGGGTTACTCATAAGGCTCAGTGCTCCTAAAATCAGGACTGCCCTGAGTTCCCCTAATTTTTGCTGCCTGGTCATACGGGACTACCATCAAAACACGGATTTGTCCCTGAGCCTAAGCCCCAAAACTGCAGATCTCAGGCGGCGCACCGCTTGTGGCCGCCTGACAACGCGACACCACTCAAGGTCGCTCCTCTTTCTCCGATCGCTTTCGCCACTCGGTGCTATCGTTCCCTCGAGAACGACGACGACTTTACAGCAAAGGTGGACCATTCCCTTAGGGACACCCCCAAGGACCTCGAGCTTTGAGATGTCATCCAATACCACTTTGATGACGAGACTGTCCCAATGGCCGACCGCTTGCAGATGGCGATGTTCGCCATGGGTCGTGCTTCCAGTCAACTTGCACAGGTTGGCGCCCACACGTTCGTTGTTCCACAGATAAACCTCCCGCAGGTTTTCAACACTCCTCGTGGAGCCCTATCCCTTAAGGAGAGCGCCGCCCTCAAGGCCCGTCGCGGTTGCCTTCATTGCCGCCAGGATGGACACACCTCCTCACGGTGTTCATACCATGTCGTCCTCGATTGTCACTATGCTGACATTTCTTGTTAGCGTCATCTCAGTCCCCCCTGACCCCCGCGACCAGTCACATCCAGCTAACCACTGTGCAGTGTACCGCTGAAGCCTTGCTCGTAGCTGGCTTCCCGACCATCGAGTCGTGGTTTGTCTTTTTGGCTACCACGCAAGAGGATCCTTAGGACACGACAGATGAAGTTCTCTTTGCCCCGCCGTCCGTCGAGGTACCGTCTGCCCCACAACAGACCCCCGCATCTAGTCCTTCCCCCCCGAGACTTCCGATGTGTCGCGCCATTCACACAACTCGTTGTAGCGCTCAACTGACGATTCTTGATGACGTTGCGTCATCTCTTCTGAATTTGAGCATTCTTTAGGCTCGTCAAAAGCGACTTACGGGACACGTAAACGCCCTGCGTCGTTTTCGCACTCTGCTCTCTGACCCTGATCGCACCCTCCTCAATATTCATATTCACCTTGAGATATCTATGAGGGTGTACCGTGTTTTATGAGACTCTAACTCGCAGGGGGATTTCGTTTATCCTCACGTGGTTGAGGAAGCTCGTCTATCTACCTCTGAGTCTCGCTTTCCTATCTTTGTTACCCTCGGAGATAACAAGACGCAACGCTTCTTTAATCAGATGATCCCTGACCTCCACTTTTCCCTCACTCTCCAGCCATCGGATAGTCCCCAGGTGCCTCGACGCTACCATTCCTTCACATGCTTCGACGTGTTGGAGACTAGGTACAACTTCATTCTTGACACTCCTTGGTCTCACAACTTCGATGGCACAAAGGATGAATGGACGACTGAGACACTCGTTCGCAAAACAAAGTATACTCAGACCTATTGAGTCTCCTCCATTGGCACTACGAGTATCACCCCTCCCGACCTACCTCCCCAGGACCCTCGTCCTTCCGAGTCTCACCCAGACATTGCCTTCACCACCCCTCGCCAGTTTGCTTACTTCCTGCGTTAGGAGGACGTCATGCTCTACTCGGTGAACATCATGGATCTTCCTCAGCACGATCTCTTTTATACAGACGTTGAGCTTATCTCCTTGGAGCCCAATCCCCCTAACCCTTTCTCCATTTTCACGGCTCTCATCTCTACATCCACCCTTCAGCCTGTTGATACCCCATCAACATCTAAGGTTTCTCCGCTATCCACTGGCGAACTCACACGTACGTCTCATGCTAACGCATACGTTGAAGAACTCGTGGGGTTCACAACTGACTTAGAACACGTCGTTCGTGACCTGATTCTAGAGTACCGAGACGTCTTTCTCTCGTATTTTTCATACAAAGGGATCCCTCCGATGATCGGTGTTGAGCATTTTATCCATCTCGTGCTTTATTATCGTGTCCACCATCAAGCATTGTACCGACTCCCGATTCCTGAGGCGACGAAACTCAAGCGTCAACTTGAGGAGCTCTTTCGACTGGGTTTCATTAAACCCAGTAACTCCCCCTAGGGTGCACCCGTCCTCTTTGCTCGCAAAGCGAATGAAACCCTCCGCCTCTGCATTGATTATCGCAGTCTTAACCGTTACACGGTTAAAAAAAATTATCCCATGCCTCACGTGGATAAGTTGTTTGACCGTTTGGCAGACAACCATTTTTTTCATGAAGATCGATCTTCATAGCGTTTACCATCAGATCCACGTTGCCGCAGAGGACAAGCCGAAGACCGCTTTCCGATCGTGTGTCGTCTACTACAAGTTCACGATGATATCATTCGGCCTCACCAATGCACCCGTCACCTTCCAGACGGTGATGAATGATATCTTCATGAACATTCTTGAAGAATAAATTATGGTATATTTGGACGACGTTTTGGTCTACAGTCGTATCTCAGAAGATCATCTTAGACACCTCTGCGATGTCCTACATCGCTTACACAAGTATGAATTTTATGCCAAGCTCAGTAAGTGTCGCTTTGCCTAGCGCAAAAAAGATTTTCTAGGACACCATTTGTTTGACCAAGGTCTCAACATGGAGTGCGCGAAGATCACCGCTATCATGGAGTGACCCGTCCGCACATCCATGAAGCTGCTTCGCAATTTCCTGGGTCTTATTAGTCACTATAGTAATTTCATATGGGGATATGCTAGGTATTCCTACGCCCTTACCTCCACCCTCTTCCAGAAGAACCCTGCTATGGTTTTGGACACCCCTCTGCGAGAATGTTTTTCATGCCCTCAAGTAGGCGACGACATGTGCGTCGGTTCTTCACCTCCTTGATTTTGATCGTTCATACATAGTCACCACCGACACGACATATTTTGTAGCAAAATCCGTACTTTCTCAGATGTTTCTCACTCCTCATGATTTTCCTTATCCTCATATTCCCTACTTCCCTCCTCACTTTTGTTGACACTATTTCTCGATTGACACCTATCCTCCCACAACTTCCCTTTACTGATAATCCTCTCGTCACTTACTTCCTGACCATCGCGGAGGATGAGACTGTTGAGGCTCGGGTTGGGGATTGTCCGATCGCCTTCTACTCCCGTCGTCGAGCGCATCGGCTCCGGCCTTTTTCGCAAGGCAAGAGTCCTACCGTCCATGTCACGCATGAGTAAACAAAACAAAACTAAACAAAAGATAACTTGGGAACGACGCATAATAATTCTGCGGACCGCCGAGACGACCGTTGTAGCGTCGTCCCTTCATCGCTCTAGCTGGGTACGCCAGCTATACATCCCGCAGTCCCCTACGCTAGGATAGGTTCCCGCAGGGCACGAACTTTCCTTTCCTAAGGGGATGTCACCACCCTTAGGGGCATTTTCTTGGGGGAACCTATCCTGTCTTAGGGGGTCGAGGGATGTATTGCTGGCGCACCCAGTTAAAGCGGCGAAGGGACGACGCTACCGCGGCCGTCTCGGCGGTCCGCGAAATTATTATGCATTGTTCCCAAGTTGTTTCTTGTGTAGTTTTGTTTACTCCTACGTGAGATGGCTGAAAGGGCTCTCGCCTTGCGAAAAAGGCGGGAGTCGATGCGCTCGACACCGTCAGCCACTGCCTACCGATATAAACAACACCGTCGATGAACGTGAGGTTTTCGCAATAGTTTATGCTACCCGACACTGATATCATTATCTGCATGGGGCGCCCTTCACAGTGCGCACAGACAATTCAGTTGTCCAAGCTTTCCTCGTGAAGCCGAAACTTTCCCCTCGACAGGCACGTTGGTGGCATGATTTATCCGAGTTCAGTTTCACCACTCAGCCTATCAAGGGTGAAACGAACCGCGTCACTGATGCCTTGTCCCGCCGTCCTGACTACAATCAGGAACTGATCCACCTTGTTGTCATCTCGATCACCACTGTTCATCAGTCGGTGATCGATGCATATCCCACTCAGTACCGCCACTACCCGCATTTTGCGGCTCTGCTTCGACATCGACTTGAATCCTACTTCATCAACGTCGTCGACCACCTCGACGAATTCAACCACATTCTGGACTTCGGCTACTTTATCAGCTTCAACTACCTTTGACATGGTTATCTCCTACCTTGTGCATTCCTTTGTATGTGTTGCATGATAATTCTTACTTAGCTGGTTCTCACTTCGCTGGCTCTCCCTGAGTTGGGTTCTCCCTTGGTATCACATAAGCATTGAGACTGTAGCGTTATCTCGGTTTCTCTTCTTTTAGATATAACTTTCTCCCTCGGCCTGTGAGTTTTGTGCATGTTTCCCTCACCCACTACCCTCATCACCCTAGTGTCGGCCATTGCATGCCTTCAATTTGACATATCTCCACCCTATCCTAGACTCCCCTCTCACGGTCGACCCTGCATGGTGTCACCCTTTTGTCGAGCATTACCCCCTTTGAGGGTCTATCTATTACTTCATTGGTTTTGTTTCACTACCATTTCGTCGTTGTGAGCCTGATGACATATCCCATCTTCGTGCATGACTGCCCTTAGGAGTTTTTATTCTTAGGCTGCATTCACCCCTCTAAGACCATACCACTCTTAGTGGTTCATTGACACTGCATTGTCTTGCGACATATTGCTACATTTCTGTTTCGACGCTGAGGACTTTAGAATTGTACCTTGCTATATGTCATTTCCTGCTGTCAACTAGGATGCGTATATTAGACATTTGTTTTTTCATGACATTATGTATCTTAGGCTGCATAGCATGGACTCTGCATGAAGCTTGGTCCACATCCTAGATCTCTCAGCTTTAATGTTGCAGAGTTCGGCTGCTTTTGCGAAAGCGTGTTTATGACTCTCACGATCCACTACAGGTTTGAGGATTGTGCAACTTGCCTCTAGCTGCCCTGACCTAGATCCAGGGTTATCTGGCTATTTTTTATGTTTGGCTTGTAGGACCAGGCTGTGGCCTGACCACATAGGCTGTGTGCTCATTCAGTCCAGTCCTGTTCTGCCCAGTATCACTGTCGGTACTAGGCCAGACTAGTTCAGTCAAGGCATTCCACCAGGGCGTATACCCCAACTGTAGTCTGTTTTCAGGCTCATTCTTTGTTTGCACATTTTGGAGTACCTTGTACGTGCTTGCTAAGTCTGCGTTGGCGTTGCATTTTCCTTTCCAACTCCATCTCCATCTCCCCCATCCTTATCCCTATGTCTTGATCCCAACGGACAGCCATCCCGGCGGGTCCGACACACCGAACACCCTGTCGATTCTATTAATCTCAGATCCTTTTCCAATGTGATCACGCATGCCACTGAAGTTGAGGAGAGTGTTAGTCAAGGACGATGAAACTGCAGGGATGGGCCTTGCGCTGATGCGCTCGACACAGGTTCATCCCTGGTTAGGGACCCTTACTATAACTGAGTTGCCTTGACAAGTTGGGGGGGTTTAAGGATGGAGGTAGGGACATGGGAGGTAAGTCTGCCTATATGAACTGGAATTCAATCACAAAGAGATAGAGTCATCCTCCAAGCCTGTGATAATAGGGGGTTGCTACCTGAGAAAATAGAGAGAAGAAGATCACACCTTACAATCAGTGGTCATATCCCCCAGTCACACCCATGGATCCTGTGGATGTTATCACTTCCATTATAATGCTATGTAGGCAACCTTTTTAGGCTGCAAGGTAGGTCTACCTGTTAAGTTCACTCTTCTGTACAAAGGTCCGGCGGCTTGCTATCATTTCAGCTTAATGTCCGTTCAAATAATTAATTGCAGTGTTCAAGGATGGGCTGCAGGGTAGGTCTACCTATTAAGTTCACCCTTTTGTAGGAAGGCCCTACGACTTAATGTAATTCAAGTATAAATATTTGTCCAAACAATCAATTAAAATGTTTAAGGACATTGAACCCGATTTCCAGCAGGTGTTGCTCCCCACCAATAGATGGAGTCTCCCAAGTCTGTCTCTTATACACATCTAGATGTGTATAAGAGACAGCCCCTGGCACCACCTCAGATGTCTTTTGCAAAAAAAAAAAAAAAAAAAAAAAAAAAGGTCAAGGTTATTGGGTAGATGGTGGGCATACAGGAGAGTCATCCTCCATTGATTTCTTGATTCTCACTCTTTTTTTGTCGAGTCCTAAAAATCCTTGATTCTCAAGATTCCACGTTTATCCAGGTAGTCCATGGTGGGAAAAAACTGATATAAAACACAACCATTACGATATGTGATCCAATGATTATCAAAGAGATGTTGACGAAGAATTTCCTCATAATGAGAGGGAGAGTGTATACTTGGCAATAATAGATGTCGCCATGTTTTCAACAGCGATACCCAAAAATTATCCAAGGTTAGGTCTCTCTTGGTTGGTCCTCTAACGCCTTCCTCCTTAGGTTGGGGATGCACTATAAAAATGTTCCAATAACGGTTCTCAAGAATCTCAACCCGAGTGAGTGGATGAATATCCTTTGTTGATTGGGGAACCAGCCTGTGAATTTGTTCAAGTGTTATGGATTGCCAAGGTAATTTTGTAAATAGTATTAGTCTCTTAGCTATTAAAGGGTCAGAGCTTCATACTGTAATGTTGGCTCCAAGACTCCTAGTCCCCCTTTCAATTTAGGTTGACCAAGAAAAAGCTAAGCTACACGTGGAATGACATTAGAGCTCTCATGATCACCATGCCACAGAAACGTTGTAAGTTGCCTCCAGATTACCTTTGTGGTTGCTTTACTGAGTAACTAAATGATTGATTTATACCAGATAGATGTAAGCACCACATTATTGATGATAACTGCTCTCCCAGAAAGTGAGGTGTAATGTTTTTTTCAATGGTTCATCTTGTTCAGGGTCAGTCTTGGATCCATTCATCATTTGAGCTAGACCTACGCTTTGTTATCAGAGGGAACCCTAGAATGTGAATTATAATGTCATGTGATATTCATTTGACCTTAGATCCTCCTCTGCATCCACCATATCTATATATATGGATGCCTCTTCCGCCATGTACGACATTGAACTACGGGCATTAGGGATATGCACAGTAGCTGAAACTTGTGGTGAACACGAGTTGTGGGAACCACGTTTGGTGTACACCAGAGAACTTGGAGTTGATTAAGAGATGAAAGAACTGCGAGAAAATGAAAGAGTCTGAAAAGAAACTTGAAATCGATGATTCTAGGGATACCAGTCAGGGAGGTTCATGGGTAAGGAAGTATTAAGGATGCAGAGACAAATTTAAAAATGTGGTTGGCAAACAATTCAGATTTTTGTTGAAACATAACTTGAAAGTGTTGATAAGAAAATCAAGGAAGTGTATTGTCAACACGATACGTTAGTCAAGATGAATGAAGGACTGGAAACAATATTAAAGAGAGCATTGTGGATTTGCACTGTGGAATATCACTGAGAAAAGGAAGACGGTGGTAGGCTTGAATTTACTTGAGATAAATCGACAATCCTATTCTTAAGTACACAAATAATCGCAGAAGAAGTTTTTTGATACATATGTTGCTATCCTATTATGGATCAGACTAAAAGTGAGTTCAACCCTATCGGGGATAAAATCATTCATAACGAGAACTCGTGACATAATATACGGAAAAAACAAACCAAAGAGAAGATCGATAATAATAGTTCTCAATTTTTAGAGAATTTCCGCTAAGATAATAGATCCAGCGGTCGGTGATTTTACATGAGTTTCAGGTTACCAAATATGAATTGGTCCCATAGGTACTTTCACTGCAAAATATAATTAAAAAAAAATTCATAGCAATATTTGACGTCGTTTGTTAATATAATTTGTAAAAGAAAAAAAAAGTGCAAGAAAAACCCATGGTATATGGAAACCCATATCCTTCTTCGGTGACTAACTCAGAATTGAGCACACAGTTAATCTTATGAATATTATAAAACATGTAAAAATGAAGGAAAAAAACAATGAAAATTAGTTGCAAAGGAGGAATAAAGTGGATGACTTTTTAACGATTAACTAGACGAGGCTTTGGAGAATCAAAGTTCAAAGATGAACACCAATTCCTTACTAAGATCTTCTTAGAAATGAAATATACATAATAATAAAAATAACGCCGAATTGATGAATATGCAGAAAAGACTGAAAAACATCACTACAAAAGGAAAAACGAATTATTTCAATTTATTTGCAGTTTACGTTCTCATAAATTAATGAAAAGATCAAGATAAAATTCAAAAGAAAGATTCTGAAAGAATTACCATTAGGATTTATTTTTGTCGTATTGTCGATAAAACCTGTCCGAGTATGAAAGTGTGTGAATGGATTTAGGAGAAAGTAGTGTCCGAAGTTCACTGACCTGATGCAAAAAAAACTATGTGTGGTTTTAATAATATTCAAATCAATCCCAAATGTCTTGCATAACCAAAATACTACAACATTGGAAAATGTTCCTAAATGTCAATGTCATTAGTTCGAACTGCCTAGAGTCAATAGATATATATGAGTTAGGTTGAGTGATATGCCCAAGATTGAGTTCTTCTTGCAAAATTTATAAAATATTTAATTTTTTAGGATAATTGTGAATAAAAAACAATTTTCATGACTCACAATATCACCTCTAAATCAGAATTTAGGTGCCACATTGATTGAATATCCCAAACTGTATCCTGCTGGTTTGAAGCATATCAAACTGTATAGTGCTGGTTTGAAACATATCTTCAACAATAACCGTTGTTTTGAGAACGAAACAGGAAGCAAAGTGTTATGTGACATGAAGAATGAATTCGAGAATCAGAAACTGAACAAGCATACAAGATGGGATGGCAAAGGAGAGAGACAAAATGCATTCATAATGAGTAGAGGAAAAAAACTTGATGATAAAAGACTGATTTGTTTGTCTTTTGCTAACCCTTTAAGGTTCTTGGGTAAAACTTTGATCGAAGTCTTAACCCTGATGATCAAGAAAATGAAAAAACAGACATTTTGACTTAATGATTGAACAAGACGTTAAAAAAAAACTTCACGGTGTTAATGGAAAAAGAAACGGCCTTGCTATTTCTTGCAGAGCTTATAACATCAAGGAGATGTTTTTTCTAGATTCTTAATAAAGAAGTCCGGGACACAATCAAATTATTTTTTAAACAATTCAGATCTCAAGAAAAGTATTACGTAGGGATAACAACCAAAGGAAAAAAAGTAGTGTTTGGAAAACTCCATCGACAAACTGGATGAGAATATGTTCAATTGAATGAACTTGAAAAACTTACAAAATTTTCTTTTAAAAAATATTATTTTTAAATCAGTTGGAGTTATCCTATGGCAAATAAGGGCATCCTAATGGGAAGGTATGCAAGTCTCCCATTAGCATGCCTAGTATGTTTGTTTGCAGAATATAAAATTTTGAAAGTTTTTTCCCTCTGACTTCTCTTAAGCTAACTTAGAGCGCCAAGCTTCACACCTCTCACCCTCTCACCCTCTCACCCTCGACGATGTGTTGCTTCTACTCCTCCCGCCTGTTGCCACACAATTACCCACACACCCCACTGCAAATCAGGCCAATCGGATCTGCCATCATATGATAACCACATGGGACATCTCTCGACAAAATCTTTCTACTTCCGAAAAGCACATAGGCTTTTATAGAAGATCATAGGGGTAGGCTAATGATTATCACCGGGTACAGGGGCCAGTGACAACACTAGCCACTCCTGAAAAAAATTGTTTAGGAGTGGCGCTTTGTTGTTTCCATGTATGTCTTCCAAGTTCAATTGTTGTAAGGGACGCTGGACCCAGTTTCCGGCAGGTGAAGCTTCCCAACAAGTAGATGGAACCTCCACTAAAGGGATCAATTTGGAACGATGCTCGTATCAAAAAAAAAAAAAAAAGGATTAGCAAATTTTGTTTGGTAAATGATATGTTGATGATTTACTGCTACTAGGACTCTAAAAAGCACGTAACAAAGCGGATTTCGAACGAACGGGAGGAGTAGAAAAGTCACAAAAATGAGTTCTAACTGCGGACACCCTACCTAGCCAGAAAGTTGGGTTGCATACCTTGCCCGAACTGCAATTCGAAATTGTATTTTGACCCATATTGCAATTATAACTCATTTTTCAGACCCCCACGTAGTATCCCCAAGAATAAATTGCTACCATGAAGAACTCAAATTAGAACAGCCTGATGGTGGCCTTAACACTTTAGAGGTTTTGAAAATAAAAATCTTCGTACGAATGACTCTACCGAAGTGGTGACCATACGCGAGTTCAAGAATGCAAAGAGCATTTGGGAGCAACCAGAGAACCCAAGATATATGATAACTAGAAGTTTCAGAACCTATTGCCCACTGGAACACAATATTGTCACTACCATGTGAACCCTTTACTGCATTCACACAAATACAAACGCTGATTTATTCTCACCTTCGCCTTGATCACTCCGCTTCGGGAGGTGAAGGGAGGATAGTATCCAAGTTAAATGTTTTTGAAGGAACTCGGGAAGATGGTTGGGCAACTACTGAGTGGGGATGATCAAAATTTTTTGTGTTGCATTGTAGTTTGCTCCTCTTCTGGCAGGACATTAGTTGGTTGATCAGGATTTCTGGTGTTAAATTGTGGTTTGCTCTTTGGGGTACTTAATGGTGGCTCTGGAAATACTCTTTGTTTGTTGATTGGGATGGAAAGAGGCCAATCCTTCCCCGTTTTTAGGAAGTAATCAATGCCTCTTGTTGTATAGGGAGACACTCTATTG
>BFEA01000015.1:3982902-3994432 GCA_003427395.1 Chara braunii | reverse complement strand
CGAAGGACCAGGCCACCGGCAGGTCTGACTTTTCAACAGTTCGGTGGTGTATCCACTGAACTAGGCTCTCGGCCTTCACGGCCGGTCCCGGTACCTGCACCGCCCGCGTCCCATATGGGACGAAAACAAGAAATAATAAAAAAAGATATATATATATAAATAACCAATAAAAAAATAAAAATAGAACTTAGAAAATCTAGAAAAAATGGCTGAGTGGGAGGGGGACCATTGGCACTTGATCCTCGGTCCTGCCTATCGGGCCCACCGTCGGACTCCCCAAAAAAACTAAGGGGGATAGTCCCGCGGGACCCTCAACCCCTCAGTTTTCTTCAAACTGTGCTCCTTCACTGCTCGCTGCTGGCCTTAATCCCGGGATCTGCCTCGTGAAAGTCTAGTACTGTAACTTATAGGGCTAAGCTCAAGCCTGGACTGGGTGCGCGCCACCCGATATGTAAATCGTAACTGTGGTCAGCCTGGGCCTGCGGCAACAGTGTTAACGCTGCCGCTTGACTTCCCGTTCAAACCCACGGCCCTGTATGCATGCCCCTGCGGGCTTGCGACTACGGGCTAGATTTTGCTCGGCGTGTCACACTTGTAGCCCCCATAATACCGCGCGGAGGCCACCGCTTGAGTCTACGGTGCCTACGCACCAGCCCTTGCTGTATGAAGGGGTAAATTTTCCCTTTGGCTACCATCGCACATGCAGCACAAGTGTGCCGCCACCTAGCAGATCTACTTTCGAAGGCGCATGCCGTATGAACACAGGTGCGCCATGGTCAATTCAAATAGAAGAACTCTTCCTGGCTTTATTCAAAGCCAAAAATGTTGTCGGCGGACATGCCGGCTCTCTAACATCAAGAGAAAAAAAAATCATCACGCGCGTCTCAAAACTGCGCGCCCACATATTCTCTACTTCCCGTCAAACATTCAGTCAACGCGAACCGACCACAACCGCGACTTTGCATGGTATACTCGGATTCTGAACACACCTTCCTTTCTGTCACTTGCAAAAACCAGGGCGGATACCCTTGTAAGGGTATTCGCGCCGACAACTTACCGGACCTTATTAAGTGACGTCCCCGTCGCGTCAGATAATCACAAAGCTATCAATTCAACCACAACTCCAAATGCTGACGAGAAAAGAACCAATCCGATTGGTTGACTGACTCCGTTCGAGTGTATAACAGGCAGTACCCAGTATGTCTCGCTGCTGCCAGGGTTTT
Organism: Chara braunii; assembly: GCA_003427395.1. Lineage (NCBI taxonomy): Eukaryota > Viridiplantae > Streptophyta > Charophyceae > Charales > Characeae > Chara > Chara braunii. The sequence goes on along the minus strand of BFEA01000015.1, from coordinate 3,993,209 downwards.
AACCTAGGTCTGCTGCAAATGCAGGTGTACTGGATCAGTACTACAACGTAAAATTCATGCTGAGTAGTTGCGGATATCCTCTCCCTTTGTCCTAGACATCTGCCAGTTCATCGTTGGGTGTCCTGTTCAGTCATCGTCCTGCATGCAGGGTCATCACTTAGGACGCGGGCCCTAACCGAGACCTTTTAAAGGCATTATCGTCTTTTTCACACAATATTTATAAAATATATATAACTTTTATCACAGATCTCTCCTGCAGTCTAGTACAGTAGAGTCAGGTCTTCATCTTGGCCCACCATAGTCTGGTTGATCGAGCCAGATCTACGGTCCGCTGCGTTGTTATTTTAGCAATGGTACCCTGGTTGGTTGCGCAACGATGGGCGATTGTCCTGATAAATCATACTATCAGGACTCACAAAAAATACGACTCGACTCTTATCCCTCCGACATCCCGCGGGAATAAGACTCTCTGAGGTGGCCACACCCCTCAAGCCTTACCCTTTGGTGAGGCGTGGGTCCACTGCCAGGTTGTGCCGATCAGCAGCGAACACTAAGGGTTGCGCCCTAGTGATGCTAGATTGACCCCTAGCTGGGTCTCACTTATATGTCTTAAGATTAGCATCATAGTGACTGGACGGTGTGTCGCAATAACCTCAGGCCTACTGCGGGACTACGCAAAGGTCTGACTCACTCAAAGGCACAGCGCCCTCTCCAAAATCCACAAAATATCACCGCCAGACTCACAGGGCCGCGACCTCCCACTTGATCAGAGTAAAGTAGACTACACATCTTATAGACATCTCTCAAATTTTCATCAACTTGCGACCTTCTTAAATCTCACCAAAATAATAATTTCTCTTGGTCTTTCTCGTCAGACTTTATCATTCAAACCGCTTTCCATGCCATTTCAAATCATTTAACCACCTTCCACTATTGAAGGGGACTCACTTATAAAATCTCACCACCAACTCCCACATGGAGGGTAATCAATTATAAATTCTCACAACCACCTCCCACATGGAGGAGAATTAACCATAAACACTCATTACTGAGAGGCCAACTTGTGGGTCCTCGTCTCAAATAACATTCGGCATGAACAAGCATTTGAGTCTCAGAAGACTCATAAATCCCTTAGGATTCTCACACATTCTCACAAAACGAATTGCGCTCCTCTTTCTTATACTCGAGCTTATTACTTGTCTGTAGGCAGATCGCGCGAGTATACCAAAGAGTAGACAATTTACACATTTCACATTCACAAAGACGCACGAGGTGCATCCCGCACACCTCTTACACAAAAAAATCACCATACATCAGGATAACTCTACATATGTGAGAGTGATAATGATCGCCACATAGAGAGGTAGTCTTAAGTCGTTATTATATGTAGGGTCGGGATATTCCGAATTAAAGGAACAAAAATAGCCTTAAGGTCCCACATGTATTCGGAGTTGAACAACCTCAACTCAAAGATGCGCAGGGTTATCCTTGTGTCACCAATACACTCAACGTTGGGGAAGGACCCCAACGCAAAAAGAATCAGGAATGACCACAATATTACGTAGTATCACACAAAAGTATCGCGGCCTCGATAACCGAAATCGAAAGCATGGTCTTAGTCAGCATACTATCACAAAGGTCTCCTCAAAGGAACTCTCATGCTTGACTCGTAAGTCATACGTATCATGAAGTCAGTATTTATTTACTCTCAATCGAATTAGACTTCACCATCACCCTAATCCTTACAGTTACAGGCACATAATCTGACCACACCACACTAAGAATTAGGGAATTCAATATTCACACTAAGATCACTTCATATATACCTCACGTTACTCTCATTTGTACAACTATCTTGTTAGGATTATAATGACGGCCATACAACTCGGTCCTCTTCACTTGTAAATACAGCTTATCTAGTTCTCCAATTCGTCTTATACAATCCTCACACCCCTCTATCGTAATCAAGGGGTTATACTTGACGCTTTAGCTACCCTTCCACAGTTGTTCCCACCTATGGTTTCGTTGACGCTCATCGTGACCTCCAGCGCCTCGTCTGCCTCCTTCACGACCTCCATTGCCACCACGTCTGCCATTCCCGCGACCTCTTCCAACACCTTGCCCTCGGCCTCCCTCGCTAGCTACATTGACCTGTGACGCTTGCTGCGCTGGTGGATGGGGAGACCCTATAGGCCGAGCTTGGTTCGTCGGAGGTCTATGAGGTATCAAGTTCATCGGCGAATCGACACGAGGTCCATATTGGCTTATGGGGTCCTGACCACCTACTGTACATGACATATACATAGGCCAAGGACTCACTGGACTGCATGACGGCCACCACCTATATGATACCGATCCGATCGCAGGGGGTTCGACTGGTGCAAAATTGCTTCCTAGCCCTTGTGGAGCAGCCGTCACACGTCGTGAACACTGCCCCTTTCCAGTACCTTGACCCCTCTTGGCCAGGTTTCTGGCCTTCCGCTGAGCCTTCGTCAGCTTAGGAGGCATATGCTTATTTTCTCCCTTACCTATCTCCTTACTTCCTTCTCTCTCTTGAACCCCGAACCACATTCTCTGAACCTTTACGAGGTGGGAAGGACCTTGGTTGCCATTTACCTTCTCCTTTCCTCTCCCACCAGTTGGCTCACTTAACGTTCCTTCCGAGATTTTCCGCTTGCCCTTTTTGGCCTCTTCTAGTCGTATCACCCTTTCCTCCAATACCCCCATCTGTCTTTGTATGCCGCTCAGTTCACCTTGTACCTGCGCATGCTCTATTACTTGCACAGGGCTACCACGATGTTGACTTCCCACTCTACCTTCCGGAAACCTTAACCTTAAAAAACTCTCAAACTTGCACAAGGTTTGCGATCTCAACATGAGGGTATATATCTCCTCACTAACTCCTCACCAACGAATAGTGGCAAAATATTGCACATTGTCTTCTCATCCCACATCTTCATGCGACTAAGGTTATGGTAGTTATGCAGGAAGCCGAACAAATTTCTTCCTCGAAACAACAGGGCCTGAAGATCTGGGGCCATCGAGTCGTGCACCGACTCATGCAGCAGCACCTTCGTGAGACATGAGCTCCTCCAGTGCAGGATCTTGGTCAAGCCACTCTCTTCGGCCATGATGCTTCAATTGGCCTGGTATATATGACAAGCAACGAAACATCAGGTTGTAGCCCGAGACGCTCAAAACAAATAGGGGCAATTAACATTGTCAATACTCAATCACACCAACCCTTTCATTGCCCGTCTGACAAGGCTTTAAACTCCAGTTATCCTTCCTCTAACCATAAGGGTATAATGAGGAATATACAACCTACGCAGGTATAGAGTCCTAAGGACAAGCAATAGACTGATAGCAGAAGCTGTTACAACTGCTACTTGTCACTGTGCTCGTACTCGATAGTATGATAGTCATAGACAAGTCTCCAGGAATTCCGTCCAAATGATGAACGCGCTTACTAAGTACAGAGGCATCCTCTATTGATATGCTGCTGCTCGAAGCTCACTCCAATCTTCAACTTCTTCATCCGACTCATGGGAGCAAGCATAGGCGTCTACAGTATTGGCCATATTTCGAAGCGCTTGACTAGGGGGTAAAAACCTTAAGTCTACGTACAGGCCGTATATCATCTCACACGTGTAGAACCTATGCCCCCATTCTCGCGTCCTCAAAGCGGCTTTTGCTGCTGCCTCTATCCTTGCTCGTCCCCCGAAAAACTCTTCCACGAGGAAGTCGGGCAGGACGGCGCGTAATGGCGCTGAAGGAAGCACAAACTCACTGGCCCACTTGACCTCTATATGGGTCGAAACCTGTTCTTCTCCTTCCTGAAACCTTTCTCTTGCTCATTTCGCCGCAGCTGCCTCAATTATCCTTAAAGGTCTTGCGAGCAGGCTCTCATGCCCAAGTGCCAGCTCAATCCCATGCTTTACCCAAAATGATGATGATGCGTACAAGGTCGCTCTCACGATCGCACCGCCTTGATCATCATCAAAGCTAGATTCAATCCAGACAAAGATATCAATACATAGCAATATGCCCCACCAGGAAGAGATATACTCTCTCTCCTTGACTCGCCTAGGCAAAGACATCCGAAGTCCATCCTCTCTTTCAACTGGCCAGGTCATATTGGGATTCTCCTCTGCATATGGCACCTTGACTTGCCTTTGTTCGGTCTGGATTCTGCCCATCACAGACAACGTCCAGCATACGCCTTCCGTTATTATGTTGAAACCCTCCTTCTACAAAACTTCAAAGTGTCTTCTATTAAACTTCGTTCATTCCAGCGTTTTACGATCACCCATCCTAAATGAAAATAATAGCAATAATACCTTGTAATAATAATACCCTTGCGAATATCTAAACTCATAACAAGTAACCGAAAGTAATATAGTACTTTATTGAGTATACAAATAAGCATCATTTATGATTTTAATGACCCACCAAATTTATATATATGTAACACAAGGAAAAAGGGGCTCAAATTATAACAAATAATACCATGCTAAGGTCAAAATACAATTTGCCAATAATAAGCGTCCTCAGGTATATTAACAATGGGAGCATTAAATTCTACTCCCTGACTTCGACAAAAGTATATTGTGTCGAGGGGCAGTGTAACCCTTTCTCAAAGGGGTATCATTTTATTTCCTGAGTCCCGCTCAAGGATCAAGCCTCACTGCACCTCCCTCCGATTCCAACACTTGCCCCTTGCAAACCCTTGCCAATAAGGTAGTCAACCTCACCATACATACTCCGAGTCCAGGATACGTTGTCCCTTCGCAGGCAGATGAACCCACTTGACACTAAAATAGTTGGGGATTCACCCCCTACCTCTCTGTGGCAGGCAGTAGCTGCATCCCTCAAAGGCCATGATCTGACACGGTTCAAACACTTTCCTCCTATTAAACAGTAGTGTAGTCATTTTATCACAAAGATTAAATGATAACACCCCACTATGGACCAGGAACAAGTTCCGGCGTGGGTCTCACTACCACCTTCAAGACTCGATTATAACTTCTTCAAAGCCATCTCTCAGGGAAATGATAACATAGGGTTACAACTTTCTTAGGGCAGACTTCACACATTGACCATTTCTTTGTGAAATTCACTTTCCTAAGAAACCGGTCACTCCATTCGCCTCTGAATCCGCATCGGACGTGGATTCTATGTAACATTTCTGACCCCTTTTAAAAGCTCAACCCATGCATATAGATTCAAAAACAAACTCAATATGAATGAATAATTAAGATAAACACATATGCAAAGGGTTATACCTACGTAGAATAAAATTAGACAGATGACACATGCAGCTAGTCATAGATGAATAAGGCTCAGATAAATAACATCAAGCACATAGTCTTATATAAGTCGACATTTAAATATGCTTACTTAAAAGTAGAATTTTTTTTGATGCGGATAGATGAATTTTATAGATAGACTGAAAGGTACAATCTCAAATGATAACCTCAAATGATAGAATGTTTATGACTTTCCCTCACGAGAGTCCTTAGGCAATAAGAAAATACCTCTTATCGCTAGTTCACTATAATACTGCCATGATAACTTTAGGCAACTCAACGACTATGTTAAAGTACCAAAGATCCTTGCTTGGGTAACTGAATATGCAGAGTCGCCTCAAAAGCGAACGACGATCAATCTATGACATTAGATACGCATAGCATCGTCCGTATTACTTTACGACACCTCAATCTGCAAACCTCTAACTGTAGGTGGCACTACTAGGTGTCACGGTATACAAACGTCCCTATCTCGTACCGCCTTTCCATAGTGTAATCCCATCAGAACCACCAACAACTACTCATGATTCACTCACCTACTGCCATTAACAAAATTTGTCGTTTTGCCTGGATCATCAGCCTGCACTAAACCTGGGTTCGTTCTCTTAAGGACCTCGGTAGGCAGTCGAGATCCCTGGCAACGATGCCACCTATCGAGCGCATCGATCCCGCACGGGGACCCTCCCGGCCGCGTCGCGCAGGATTATGCAGGACTTGTCGCGGAGAGTGTTTGCCGCTCCGGCCGAGTGCGCCAGCCGTACCTCTCGCGTGACTCTGTCCTGTCATAGGGGCTCGCGAGAGGTACGGCTGGCGCACTCGACCGGAGCGGCAAACGCTCTCCGCGACAAGTCCTGCATAATCCTGCGCGACGCGGCCGAGAGGGTCCCCGTGCGGGATCGATGTGCTCGACAGGTGTTTCTAGGTTGAGTATTGAGAATGAATTGGGGTTGAGTCGTAAACCGACGAATCGACAACCGACCTGTTATCAGTGATAACAAAAGAGTAGTCAGGCTGACCAAGTCAGACCTTCAAATAAACGCACAGGCATGCACCACATCACAGGTCAAATAAGATTCACTCCTAGGTTCAGCTCAAGCGAGGAGCACCCCTCTCATCCTAACTCCTCTACCTGACTGAAAATATTCTAACTCTCAAATTCTACGAAATTTCGGTTGCGCTTCCCGTAGGAAAAGTGCCTTCTTAGAATTTCTACAAACTAAAAAATGACTGACTCCTCTAGAATTGTAGAAATTTCGGCAGCGCTTCCCGTGGGAACATGAGGCTGCCAAGATTTATACGAACCTGAACGATGAAAAGACAAAGCAAGCTACACTTCAGACTAACTTCTGACACCTGCTTGATGATTCAGGATCAATGACAACCAACACAACCTCTAGATGAGACTGTGGCCCGGGCTAGCATTGATCCTAACTCCTAGCAGGGTCATCCCTATCTTCATCCCAAGTTCTCCCTCCCATCATCCATCTCATCTACCTATGGCTCAAGCACTTGGCGAGCATCTAAAGTTGCTAACCTATCGAAAAGACACCCCAAAGTGAGAGCCGTCAAGCATACATGAACAAACCTCTCTCACAATCCCACATCGATTCAGCCACGTAGTTCGTTAAGTCACTCAGTTCTTTTCCCCTTTTATGTCCCCCTTTCTTATGGCATAGGATCAGGCAAGGCCCTAACCTAAGGGTATGCCTGACCTACCTAAATAAACAAGTAAGGGTACTCACAATTGGACTGCCCTAACCTAAGGGTATGCCCAACACATGACAAAAACGTATGTCCAGACTGCCCCAACCTAGGGGTGTGCCCAGCACAACATAACTCATAACATAAAGCATATGACCAAGCCGCCCTAACCTAAGGGTACGCCTGGCTTCTGCTTAACTGACGACAAGAAAGCATAAGACTAGACTGCCCCAACCTAGGGGTGTGCCTAGCCAGCCTCATACAAAGTTACATATGGCATAGGGTTAAACTGCCCCAACCTAGGGGTATGCTTAACCTGCCTTGCACATACACGAACGACGAATGGTTGGACCGCCCTAACCTAAGGGTACGTCCAACCCACAGAACATCAACGACAAAAGCATATCGCTAGGCCGCCCCAACCTAGGGGTACGCCTAGTTAGCTTACACAGTTTAAGTTACATAAGGCATGATCTGCCTGAACAAAGTACAACGACGTGTGGCTAAGCTGCCCTAACCTAAGGGTACGCTTAGCCTCCGTAACAACAATTTAAGCAACCACAAATACTTGCACAAACTTTATGATTTTCCTTTTCTTCTAAGGCAGATAGTCAGACCTACCCAACCTAGGGAGACATCCAACTCTACCTTTTGTTTAGAAGGGAAAATAAAAGAAGATTTATACTAACTCTTTGCCCCCTTTTTGTTATCACGTGCATATGACTGAGCCGCCCGAACCTAAGGGTACACTCAGCCTGCCCGAGTTACCTTCATTATACTCTTCATTCATTTCCCTTATCTTTTTGTTCTACCTGACTTACCGATGGACTTTCCCAACCTAGGGTGCCCGGTCTGTCAAAAATATAAGTTCAATAATATATATATATCAAATCTTATACTCTGGTTAGCCATTTGGTTCATAGCTTATGGTTGAGCCGCCCTAACCTAAGGGTACGCTCAGCCTTATGCCTCTGTTCCCCTCAGAAGAAACACACAGGACTGGGGTCCCACAACCTAGAATGCCCTTGTTTTGCTTCAAGAACCCACAACAGAAACATCAGGAAGCCAACCTTCCCAACGTAGGGCGTCCGGTTCCCTGTTCAGAAACCCCCAAAGAAACTGCGACTGAGCCATCCAACCTAGGGTAGGCCCAATCCTAAAAAAGGTCATTCAGAGAGCCCAACAAACAAAAATAAACATAGCACTGAGTCCACACCAACCTAGGGGAACTCAACCTTGGGTTGACCCAGCCAAGGCATGCAAAACAACCTTCAGCCCACCTTTCCCCAGTTCAACTTTGTCTGCATTCACTCAACGGAAACGTCTGATTTCTCACATACAATTGTTGATTCACCTTTCCCAATGCATGTCCTGACATACATAATAATAAAAGTAATATCCTCACATAGTTGTATTCAAATACTTAAGGGATAACAGATAGGGGAAGGGATCACACGCATCAGACGAGATTATACTTGAAGTTCCCTGCCTCCAGAACCCCGCCTGGGCTCCGACAGAGCTCCCGCAATCGGTGGGGCGAACCTCCCACAGAGGCCTTGGCGCGGTCCTACGGGTTTCAATCCCGCCTGCCGCCTTCCTCTCATAGCCTCAACTAGACTTAGACTGAGAAAGACAGAAGTAGAAATGTTCAGTCTCTCGAGATACAAGAGAGGGCCAACTCAACTCACAATGAGCGGGCCTTGGAACCTTCACTCGCCTGAGGGCCCCGCAATGGCGGCCAAACAGCAACAACTTGGTCAATCCAAAGTCAAACCGTCGCAGTCAGCCCGTCTGACGACTCCCCAATTCTCAACACTATCTCTTCCCAGAATTCTGACGCCACCTTCAACCCTATGACGCCATCACTTCTTACCGGATTGCTGCTACGAGGCCCCAGATGGGCGTAATTTTGCCCTTTACTTGATATGCAACCAAACTGGTGGGGACTCGGTAGAAATTTGTGCGTTCAATCAAACATGCACAACAACTGCGCACTTCAACAATGCACAGGGGAAGCATAGCTCAATAGGTAGATGCAACTTAGCATGCCTATTAAAGGTCCAACCTCAGCGCAACATCCCGGCTGCCCTTGGCAATAGTGCCTGATAACCCTTAGTGAGGACTGTAGGCACAGCGACATGCAACTTTTCACTATGTCATTTGTAATTAATAGGCCACACAGTGATGGTGACTGCCCAATATCATTGGTACAAGCAAGCGAGGGGGAGCAGTGGCACTGACTGTCTCAGTCAGTACTGCGCCTGTCTATCCAGCGGTTTCACTTCCTTCAGGGACAGCTCACAGTCCTCCAAGTCCTAACAGATGTGCTCCTCGGCCAAGTACCTTAGAGCAGAACGCGGCGAACGGGCTGCATTCAGTTGCCCATGCCCCTTCTCCTCTAGTCGGGTGGTTGTACAGGCCTGCCCCTCGAACTGCAAACAACTGCGCCCACTAGCTTGATTGACTGCAAACAAACCGCCCACTCAACAAGACCTGCCCACTCGTCCTCTCTCCCTCTCTAGTTCCTCTTCTGAACACACCTGGTCGAACTTCCGGTTGTGTTCGTGCGGCCTCGGTAAGGAACTGAGGGCAAGCCACTACGAGCAACCGCGGTCCCGTGTAACAACACAAAGTGAGCAGAGTAATCAGCTGCGCAGGTGACGAAGACACGCACCGCAGAGAACGAGGACGGGGGGGGTCTCGATGACAACGGGGGGCGACCAGCCATAGTGCGGAATGAGAAGGAGTTTCCCGCTAGAACGCGGGGACACACACTGCCGTTTGGTCATGTGCACAGAGAGCTAGAGAGCGGTTACTTCCAACTTTAGGATAAGCAAGCACCGACCAACTGGTAAGCCTCCAACCCCACGGCTTCCCTCGCGCTACTCCCATCGATGGGAAGGGCAATTCGAAATGAATCTACCGCCGAAAAGCGGCTAGGTGCATCGACACCTTACTAACCCATTTTTCGGGCGCAACCCCTACTCGTTGTACCTCCAAACCTACCCACTAATAACCACAACCAACCCGATGATCCACTTTGCAGCCATGAAAATCCCCTATCTAGCGCTTCCTCCTGCCCGTTTCCATCGAGTATCGGCCAGATCGACTGCTTTTATGTGTTCTTCTTCTTTCCCGTTGATACCTTCCCGCGCGACATTTCTTACTAAACTCCTTTTCTACTAACTCCTACGCCAATCTGACTTCGGATCCGGGGTTGCCCACCCCGAGAACCCCTGATTCAGGTCCTCCTCCGACGGATTTCGTCCAAAAATGAGTGTGTTACACACACTCCCA
>BFEA01000015.1:3892734-3911142 GCA_003427395.1 Chara braunii | reverse complement strand
AAAAAAAAAAATCAAAAACAAAAAAAAATAAATAAATAAAAAATACAGGGGGGTGCGCAGCCGCAGCCTGCACCCCCTGGGCCAAACTGCAATATTGCAGTTTTGGCCCAACCTCGGCCCCCCCCCGGGGCTACACCCCACCCTCATGAGCCCGGGGTACCCTGCAGCGGGGGTCCGGGGGTCAAACCCCTACCCCGGCTTTGCCCCCGGGGGCCCCCGCCTGACAACCCTGGTACGGGTCGCTGTCGTCGCACCGCCGGACGACAAGCCGAACCTCAGATCGACCTACCCGTCGTCGTCATCTTCCAAGCCTTCGTGCAGGAGGGACGTGAACTCGCCACCCGCGTCGCGCCAGGACTCGCCGACTGCCACCGTCTACGACCACATCTGCGTCGACCCACTGCCCAAAGGTAACGTCGTGAGTTCCTCCGTCTCCGGTTCCTCGTCCGACGGGGGCAGCGGCTGCTCGTGTGGTGGTAGATGGTTATACAACGATGGGTCGTACCGTCGTTGATGGACAACCGTGCAAGATCCTACTCCGCCCTGACCTGCCGCCGGTTCTCTGCCAGACAACGGTCGACTACGGACGACAAGGCAACCTCGCTCGCCCTCCGCGCTCCACCCCACCCGCCAACGGCTACCGCTGGCGTTGCCCCCCTCGGCCCGCCAAATGCCTCCGATGTCCGACCCCGTGGCCCGACGGACAACTTCTGCACCACGGAGTCCGAGACGGCGGTGCCATGCACGCGACGCCGCCAAACGCGGTTTCCTAAATTTTTCAGTAGGTCCGGGGCTACTAAAAATTTTAGGATTTTTTGCCTGGGGAATCCTAAATTCTTTTTTTTTTATTTTTTTTTTATTTTTTTAAGGGCCCAGTGCCCAAGGCTCCAATTATGAATTTGATTACAACACTTAACCACACGCCTCTTCCCATTAGGGCTGGAAGAGCCTCAGCCGCTGCTCCCCTGGAGACAGCTTCCCTGTCTACCACGAATATAGTAAAATCACGGGGCATTGATTGCTCCCCCAGTAGGGAAGGATTAACCCCCCAATGTGCTGAATCAGACTCTGCCCTACTCGACTCCTCAATCATCTACAGCAGTTTGTCAATAGTCACGATGAGCTTCCCCCCAGGGTTCTAATTAGCCACTGACCACTCAAGTGGGGAAAGCTCTATTCAAGTCTGTTGCAGAAAATTCAAACCGGAATAGTCACGTGGCAGAAAAGGAATCTATCACATACTCAGCCCTGGTGCGTACCACCACTACGTCTCCTGCCCTGCCACGTGGCGGAAACCCATGTTCATATTGTCGATAGTTCCGATGAGCTTCCCCCCAGGATTCTAATTAGCCACTGACCACTCAAGTGGGGAAAGCACTATTCAAGTCTGTTGCAGAAAATTCAAAACGGAATAGCCATGTGGCAGGAAAGGAATCTATCACATGCTCAGCCCTGGTGCGTAACTGCACTACACCTCCTGCCCAGCCACGTGGCGGAAACCCATGTGGCAGGAAGGGAATCTATCGCATACTCAGTCCTGGTGCTTAACGCCACTACGCCTCCTGCCCTGCCACGTGGCGGAAACCCCTGTTTATATTGTCGATAGTCACGATGAGCTTCCCCCCAGGATTCTAATTAGCCACTGACCACTCAAGTGGGGAAAGCACTATTCAAGTCTGTTGCAGAAAATTCAAAAACGGAATACACATACTCAGCCCTGGTGCGTAACACCACTACACCTCCTGCCCAGCCACGTGGCGGAGACCCATGTTTATAGCCAGAGGGTGTGTGCCCACCGGAGAGAAAAAGGATAAAATCGTAATACCCACTTGGCAGGGCTCAAAACAATTAAACAGACAGCTCCGGTGCCGGGCCCCACGACACCCCCTGCCACTTGTGCTCGAGTAGGGAAATTTGGAAAAAGGCCAGATCACAATACCCATGTGGCAGGGGTCAAATCAGTCAGAAAAACAGCCCCTGTGGCCACTTGACCCGATTCAGATTCCGTAGAGCCATCCTAACACCTGCACCCCTATCCGATCTGGCATCCTGGCATTCACTATCCTACCCCTTTGCGCCATCGCCCCAATCGTTGTCCCCGCCGACCCCCTCCCACCTCAACAATCAACCAATCCCCACGGCCCTCTCCCCAGTCAACCCCAGATGAGCAAGAGAAGGAAGAGAAGAGGGGAGGCCGGGGGTGGGAAAGAGAATAGCCTGTCGCACTTACCACAGCATCGATGTTGTTGGCCAGTCGTTGTCCCCGCACACCCCCTCCCAGTTTACCAATCAACCAATCCCCATGGCCCTCTCCCCCTTCCGCACCGGATGAGCGAAAGAAGGAAGACAAGAGGGGAGGCAGGGAGTGGGAAAGAGAATAGCCTGTCGCACTTACCACAGCTTCGATGTTGTTGTTATTATTGTTGTTGTTGTTGTCATTTTCCCTGGCAGTATCGTTATCTTCATTGGTGTTGGTATAGTTGCTATCGCTCCCAAGCCCGCACGACCTCAGAATCTCACCTTCCATACCACCGTCGTGCTCAGTGCTGGTGTAGTTGGTGTAATCGTTATTGTCGAAATTGATGTCGTATGCAGATGTCAGTGTCGTAATCACAGGCTCTATCGGTCTGATCGATGTTGCTGATGCTATCGTCGTGAGTGCCTTAGATGCTGATGTAATCATCGCCTTATCAATAGTTGACATTGTTGTAATCTTTGTTTCAACCGTCGCAGTCTGTCGTGGAGCCTTATCATCATACCCGACGAGCCCCTCTTGTACACACTTCTCCAACGCAGTTCGCTGGACTTGAGCCTCGTCGAAAAGCTCATAGTATCTCTCCATCAGAATGTCGACATGCCCCCAGTCGATGTGAGTGTCTAAACGTGGGTCTGGCCCCCCTCCTCAGCTTCCCAAATGATCTCCATAATAGACTGAGTCATGTCCTTCACCCATTGCTCCAGTCCCGAGGCCGCTCCCCCTTCGACCTCTGGCTAGGTTTTGGCTGTTATGGGTAAGGCATCCACCAGACCCTGCAATCGCCATCGACCCGCCTCCAGGAGCGAAATCCATCGATCAGCTTCATATTGTAGATTGCTGCTTGTCTCCACCGGACTCGCCTTGTACGGTAATCTCTGCGCAAGGACGCCTTCTTCACGCTGACTACGAGAAGCCATCTTCTCGCCTGCACCTTCAACTGCCATGTCAGTCAAATCCATCGCTGGTTGACTCACCAGCAACCTCCGGTATTGACGTCAACGCGTTTGGTCTTCCTCGGTAACACCGAGGCGTTGGGTCTCGAGACCGCCGGACCCCGGAATCCTAAATTCTTTAGGACGAGTCCTAAGGCCGTTTTCACATTTTCGATCTCAAAATCGGATTTAGGAATGCGTGCAACCACGAAGCAATCCTAAAAACTGGCACTTTTAGGAGTGTCTAACGAGACCCTAAGAATATGAGAATGTGGCCAATTTCAAATAGTAACTTGTGAATCAGCACCTCGTCATCCATTGTTGGAGGCCAGATCTAGCATTACTATCAAGTCCTGGTTCACTCAAGAGTATCCCTTGGCGGATAGCTCCCTTCTATCAGTGGCAAGCTGAACTTTGCTGAAAACCGGGTCCAGTGTGGGGATCTAAAACTCCGAGAGCGCACTTTTCCATGGATCCTGTACTTAGGAGAGGTCATTGTGAACGTCCTGAACTGGACTGCTGGCCCCACGAGAGCATACCTGGACATCTTTATGGCCCGGTACCGATCATGCACCTGCACATAGCGTTCATTCAAACAGGGAGCCCGTCTTGGCTGAATTTCCAAGTGCCAGGACAGAACGGGGGCGAAACGCTTTATCCAAAGAGCAAAATATGCTGGGGCAAACAAACGCAGTGGTGGAATGTGGAGACCACGGCGCCCTTCTTGCTGAGTCAGCATGCACACATGTGGGACAAACCTGGCACTAGGTAAATGCCACATGGACAGCGATGACAGTGATTCTCTCCTTTGTGGGGCCCTCCCTTTGCAGGGGCGTTCCCATTTTGAGGGAGCCCGATTTGGGGGAGAACAGAGTGGTACTCAGAGGAGTGGTGATTTCACAAGAAGAAGGTTTGGCCTCTTTCACCCCAAGGCTATGGGGCCAGAAAAAGAAAAAACTGGAAAGAAAGGCTCTGGGGACAAGCTGGACGGCCCACTGCACACTAATGAATCCTAGGAAGGATGAGCAGTCCCTGATGGGGGGGGAAAGAGAAGACCAGGAACATCAGGTAAGTTTTTTTTCTATTTTCTTTTTTTTACTCATCTGTTGGCATAAGCCGATGGTCTTGTCACGTGGCATAGCCACGGACTTCTGAAATCACGACCCGAGCTTGGATCTCGTGGGACCTGAAAGGAGAAGAAGTCCAATTGACGGAGCTCAGTGGTTAGAGCGTCGGTTTGAAGTGCGCACTGTGGTATGAGGTTGCGGGTTCAAAACTCCGCAGCCTTGCACATGGACACCAGCAGGGTGTTAGTATGACGCACGGCTGGACACACACTCCCCTGGGCTGATGCATGGTATTATTACAGACACTGCCTGCGCACCACCCAGGGGCCAGTCCATGGGTGTTGTATGCTGGTCTAGACTATATGTTGGTTGCTCGCTGTTTTTGGCTTTGGTCGCTCTGATGATCTCCCCCAGCCTAGATACTTCACACATTATATCCACTTCTTACAGTAGTGGATGTGGTAGAACCCTCCAGTCTCATACTGTAGGTTACAGGTTCGAGTCCGGTTCCGGACTTTGTGGGGGGGTCCTGTCCAGATTGGCCTGTCTCTACCACATATTATACACACACACGAGACACTACCCCAGATACACATAGACTAAGACACACAATACACACACAACATCGGAGGGACAAAGGCTGGAGGCTAGTGGAAGGACGGATAATGGCCCACCACCTACTGAGTCTGTAGTCTGTCCATTCTGATCCCTATAAGGGCTTAAAGCAACAGACATAGCAGTAGCGAATAGGGGGGCTGCTGAATAGGGCAGGGCTAATAGAAAAGGGGTGCTCCAAGATGGGACAGGTGATACTGGCAGCTCCATGGGATAACGGAACCCCATGATGCGAAGAAATGGCCACAGCCCTGTGGCGAACTACTTTCTGCAACCATGCGATCTTCTGCGCAAGGCTACGACGGGAGTTGAAGTTGGTTGAGTCAGGATGGTCTGGTGAATTGTGTGGATGCCCTTGCATTATGCATCCTTGTGCTTTCACGTCCTTTTGTAAAGGGGGTTGGGGGCTGGCCTGGTCCCACCGCGGTTGGTAGTTGATCGCGCCTTAGCGCGTTCTGCTGTGGGAAAGGGGAATTTTGGCGCGGTTGTCGTGCGGGGAAATCTTTTGAATTTTCAACTGATGTCGAGCCCCCCCGGGCTCTCGGAATTTGTTTCGTTCAGATTTTTTTTTTTGCAATTAGGAATTTGGGCGCATCTCAATTTCTGCTGCGCGGCGCTTCCTGCTTGCGCATGCTCGGCCGCGTCAGGAACTGTGTTCTGACTTTTCCGCACCTTAATCTCGTGTGTATTACTGTGTAACTGTAATCTTTGTTTTGGCGGGCATGATTGCAACTGTAATCCTCTCGTTCTTGATATCTTTTGTGGTGCCCTTGTGCGCGTATACCTCCCCCCCCCGTCCTATTGGCCCGAACGCTTGCTTGACCGGATCGATGTGTGGAGTGTGGCTACGTCCCCCACACCGCAGCCTGACCATGCAGGCGTAGGCACTTCCTTCCTCCTTACTCCCACCTAAACACGATCCCGAGTATCTCGTGCAAAGCATGCATGCTATAAATTTCGCAAGCGCGATTAATTCTCTCTAAGACTTTTTGAGGTTAGCGAGGTCGAGAGGATCGGCTAACGGGATTTGGAGGGTGAGGCGGATTTGTCGACCAGTGACTCAATTTTACTGGTCACTGACGAGCTATCATGTCCAGGTTCCTCTCTCTCGACGAATAGACTGGAGCGGGGTTGGTGGCAAGATCCGGTTTCTGTTTTTCCCCTTGGCACTCCTCTAACGGAAGGCGGGGCACTTAACGCACACGCACGGCAACCATAGGCGCTAGGTCATTCCACGTCACAGGCTGACGTGAAATTTGATCTGAATCACAGTGTGCCTCAACACAGTGATTTCCATACAATTTCTCCATAGCTGACATGCGAAACAAAGCGAGCAGAAAAGCTCATGCGCTGTTGACAGTTGTCAACGGTGGTGGAGAAGGATGGAGATGGCCCAATGGTAGCCAAAGTGTGGGAAGAGTGTCTTCTTCTATTCCCAGTGAGCCAATGTGAGTTTGAGGAATCGGCATGAGGCAACAGTGACGTCAACAGAATCCTTCAAGACGTCGAGGGGGAGCAATTGTAGTGAGTACTCCATAACTGTATGAGGTAACAGCGACGTCAACATTTTTTTGCGGCGAGAAATTTTGTGGTGAGTACTCCGTAACAGCAGCGAATGAACTCATCGTATAATGTGAGTCCGAGGAATCGGCACATAGCAACAGCGTCATCAACAGTATTCTTCAGGACATTGCAGGGGGACTACTCGTAGCGAGTACTCCATAAGCAACACGGGGTAACAAGTGACGTCAACATCCTTTAATTGAGAGGTGCGTGTTGTTGCTGATTAGTAATGTAGCCAGCGGGTGTTGATGGCGTGTGTTACTACTGACGAGTGCTACTGTTGAGTGCTGCTGAACTGGCGGAACACATCCCGCTCCTCCATATTCTGGGTATGGGTTCTATCTACTTTCTCCAACAAGTATGAATGGTGAGTGTAATCCTTACTAAATCGCAGGTCACAAGGAGATGGGAGAAGAGTTAAAGTAAACAAGTAATCATAAACTTACTGAGAAATGATTAGCGTGACAGAGTCTAGAAAGCCATCTATATCTAGAAACGGTTGTTGTTTCTAATGAAGTTGTAGCTGACGAGTGCTGCTGACGAGTGTTGTTGTCGAGTGTGACGAGTGTGACTGCTGACGACACGTGTCATACTAGGCGCCCAGGAAAAGAGACGACCAGCGACACGGGAGGGAAGGAAGGTGAGCACTTAGTCAAATGTCTCGGACCTGCAAGTTGTCAGTATAGAGAAAAGGGGGGTGTTGCTGATGAGTGTAGTAGCTGGCGGGTACGGCAGGCGAGTGAGATTGCTGGCGAGAGTTGGCACATAACAACAGCGTCGTCAACAGTATTCTTCAAGACATTGCGGGGGGACTACTCGTAGTGAGTACTCCATAAGCAACACGAGGTAACAAGTGACGTCAACATTCTTTAATTGAGAGGTGCGTGTTGTTGCTGATGGGTGATGTAGCCAGCGGGTGTTGATGGCGTGTTTTACTACTGACGAGCGCTACTGTTGAGTGTTGCTGACCTGGCGGAACACATCCCGCTCCTCCATAATCTGGGTATGGGTTCTATCTACTTTCTTCAACAAGTATGAATGGTGAGTGTAATCCTTACTAATTCGCAGGTCACAAGGAGATGGGAAAAGTGTTGAAGTAAAGAAGTAATCATATATTTACTGAGAAACGATTAGCGTGACAGGATCTAGAAAGCCAGCTATATCTAGAAACGGGTGTTGTTTCAAATGAAGTTGTAGCTGACGGGTGCTGCTGTCGAGAGGGACGAGTGTGACTGCTGGTGACACGTGTCATCCTAGGCGCCAAGGTGGAGAGACGACCAGCAGCCCGGGAGGGAAGGAAGGTGATCACTTAGTCAAATGTCCAGGACCTGCAAGATGTCAGCATAGAGAAAAGGGTGGTGTTACTGACGAGTGTCGTAGCTGGCGGGTGCGGCAGGCGAGTGAGATTGCTGGCGAGAGTTGCTGAACGTGTAAGCTGACAGTGTCTAGAAACGGTTTTTCTAGCTGATGAATGTTATACCTAACGGGAGCTGCTGACGAGTGTGATTGCTGGCGACAAGGGTCATCCTTGGCGCCCAGGTGGAGAAACGACCAGCGACCCGGGAGGGAAGCAAGCGAATCTTGAAGTGGCTAGTGGGAATGAGACGTGATCTATATAAGTGGCGGTTGTGGAGTGGCGGTCGTGCGTACGTAAAAAATCAAGTGAGAGGCATTGCCTTCTCGCTGTTTTTTGTCATGATCAAGTGATAATAACAACACCATTGAAGAAATTTTTCTTTTCAATTATGAGTTAATGATATTGAATAGGGAGTGACGACTGGTCACATCGTTTTTTGAGTTTAGTGATCCGGGTGTCTCGACGTGATTTTGGGAGAGATCAGTGATCAGAGCCACAAATCGGTATTGGCGGTCCATGTCTGGTGAATGTGGAAGGGCTGCATGCAAGGAGGGCAACCTGATGTGCTTCCTCGTCGATGTCACATTTGATGTTGTATGATTCATGAGGTGGCACTTTGTCAACAGCGGTGACAGGTGAAACTGGACGTGGTGAGAAGGAAAGATCTGTTACCAGCTACGTGGCGACTATGGATTGGCGGTAGAGCGTATGTGAGTAGTCAAGAGAGAGGTATTGCCTTCTAGTTGGTGCATGATTACAAGCCCACCCTAGCCTGTCTGTCTCGCATGGGGGATTGTAGTACTCCTCTCCTCAAGTCAATACATTTTTACTCGCGCTGATCAAGGATTGTCAGTCTTTCTCAGCAGGATCTAGGAGAAGGGGAACAATACTAGACGAAGCAAGAGAGAGAAAAGATTGCTATCGTTGCTGACGGGGGTTGCGGTCACAAGGGGTGCTTGGCTCGACCCAATCTGGAATTAGAGAGAATCCAAGGAGACGGGGCTTGAAGTGATCAGGGGCGTAGAAAGAGAGATAAAAAGAAGGCGTGGGAGTGACAAAGTGGTGATTCAGAGCATCAATCGACATATCTGAGGTCCAATCGTTGATTGAATCACGTCATAGTCTTCAGAGCAGGAGAGCATCAATCACGAGATCTGAGGTAAAACTGCTGATTGATACACGTTATTGCGTTCAGCGAGAAGGTACGTCATCACTGGGCGTTCCCATCTCCTTGTATCTTCCTACTTTCTGAATCCAATACCTGGTTTCTGCCCAAGCTATATTTAACTAAGAATTTTAAAGCAAAATTAGAAAATCTCAAAGTTATCAGATATTTAATATTTAATATTTGATATTTATTATTAAACATTGAGAATAGAGAGATTGAAAGGAAGCTCAGGGAACAAAGAAAGAAGGACTTTTCAAAGACGAAGCTTAATTTCAAAAGGGCGAAAGGCCCATAATCGCTCTTATTTTACCAAGGAGCGATGAGACACTCCCTCATTCGTCATTTGGGCATAGCTCCGTACACACGTTTGGGGGTAGGTCATGATTCACGAGGGACTGGAAAGGGAATCAGCGACAAGAGACAGAAAAGCATACAGGGCCAAGAGGGGGGAGATGTGCAAAGGATAGCATGGTCTACAAATGCAACGACAGAACAAGGATTGTCCCAGGAAGGAGTTAATGTTCAAAAGAACTCAGTGTCTGATCACAGAGGACAGAAAGGTGAATCCTCAAATGGAACCATCTCGCAGAACAAGGGAAGTGAATTGTCACAGCAGAAACAACAGGAAGGACAAAATATGATTATGACTTCCCCCCTACTCCAGAAATCTCAAGGTTATTAGATTTCAATACATAATGTAAGGAGTGGGGAAAACTTTTCTGACTCTCAAGGGAACATGGATATGGAGGAGGAAATTTTAACAGAAGAAGAACGAAGGAATATAGGAAGGACACAGCAACTACAARTCAKTTCACAGACCGAAGTAGTTTCCYCTTCYTCCAAAATGACTGAACCATCCTCCCCCCCGGTGGTGATCAAAACCACTCAGCCCACTTGGGCACAGAGAGTGAGAGAAACGATGCGTGACAAAACTCTGAACATCAGCAGAGCGACTATTGATCCATCTACCTCACAAGGGGAAGAGCTCAAAATACCAATGAGGAACCTTTCCTCTGCCAGAGCATATTTCTTATCTCTCTTCCTCCAAGCATCGGAGCAGGTAGTAATCGATAAAGGGGGGAGGAAAACCCTGATGAAGGCATATCCTACGGACAAACTGGCGAAGAGGGATGAGGTGTACACCAAACATGCGAGTAATTGGATCTTTTATGATAACAGTGCGGGGAGATCCATGAATGATAAAACGAAGTGGATATGTAAAAGAATAGAATCAATGAAGGACGGACCGGAAGCTGTTTTCGAACATTTTTAATCCAACCAGTGTCACCCACAGTTTTCACAGTTATCAGTCTGTTTGAGAAAGACAAATAGCAGATGGATAGCTGGAAGAAATTGAAATGAGAGGGTTCTGAGGTCCGCATTGATCCCTGGCTTCCAAAAAAAATGGGACCGGAAGAGAAGAGGGATCAACTAATGAAAGACTTCTATTGGGTGGAACTGAGACACATCCCAATAGAAGTCCAAGCGTCATTCATACACGACTTCGGACAGCAATACAAGATAGTGGACTTCATTGATCCATTACCTACGTATGTTGCCAAGCGTGATGACTATCTGATGATGGCACTTGACCTCCCCAAAGATCAACTTTTTTCTATAGATGACATTATTCCCTTCAGGATGGGAGGTAGAGTCTATCAGATTCACACGGCGCACAAATTTCGACCCTGGTGTTTCAAATGTAAGGCTTATGGACATCTTACTTCAGAATATGCATGTCCACTCCACCCACAACATGCTTTTCCCCCAGAGCAGAAACTCAAAAAGGACCCACAGAGACCTCACAGATGGGTTCCTGTAACTCAAGGGTTCGAAGGATGGGTGTACAGTGACGAACTCAACCAAGCAGGTCAGCCAATTGGCTAGTTCTGGGAAGGGAGGAGCGATGCCAGAAAACCCCTACGGCCACCGTCGGATTGGCTTCCGCCTCAGATTCATGCGTCCCATCACCATCAACAGCAACGTAGGGGAGGGGGGGGGGGCGGAGGAGGTCATCAGCAACAAAATCACTCCTCTCATCCCCCTCTTCACTCGCAACAGTATAAAGCAAAATGAACGGTCTCCTTTTTTCTCGAAACAGCAAAAGGTGTAGGAGTTGTCTACAAGCCCTCAAAGAACTGACTCCTCAGAAAGCACAGGAGTAGTGTCTGCAAAAAATAGTGAAAAGGATGGGAACACAGGCAAGAAAGCAGACCAAAGTCAGATACAAGAGACAAGCACCCCAAACACGAGGAGCAACCAAGTTCAATTATCAGGAAGGAGGAGTGAAGGACTAAAGTCCTATGGGCCTGATCCTGCGAACTATCTGCCCAAATCAAACCAGACAGAATGGCGAGTAGTAAGAAAGAAAGGACAAAAGGAAAGTAAGGAAGATAAAACTATCCATTCCATGTTGCGAGATACAGTGAACAAGATTCAAACAGAGCAATCCCTAGTTACGACAGGTGTTAATGAGGTTCAGCCTATGGACATAGACCCTCTAAAGGTGGCAATGAGTACAAACCCCATGGAGGTAGAATCCACTCCTATTTTAATCCCACCGTTGTCTCCTGTATGCAATAATAGTAACGAAGCGGCAGGAGACCTGCACGCAGAACTTACCAAGTTGGGAACATGGTTGATTATGAATCTGCAAGCAAAGTTCCCAGCCTGGAGCAATGAGGAATGACTGCAGATTCAAAATCATCTAATGTTAGTTCTGGTAAGTAGTGAGAGTTTAATGTTAGCTCTGCAGTATGGTCTCCCGCAAGGTTCTAACTGGCCCAGCATGTGTCACAGATTGTTCACTGTCGTGACTGAGAAGTTTTTACCTCAATTTTTGACAAATGGTACTCAACAGAGCCCATTACCGCAGGAGACAAGTGTGGTACACCATAAGCTCAAATCACAGGCAAGTAGCTTGAGGAAGCTCAAAGCTCTTGCTAGGAAGCACAAAACACAGCCCGAGGAAAAAAAAAAAAAAAACGGCAGATAAGTCAATTTTGGAAATCGATCGGAAGGCATACTTATCAGCCTCTCGAGTGTCTCTTCGTAATAGGCTTCCATACCTAGTTCTTACTCCCTGCAAATTCAAACCCAACCCTGATAAACAGATTAAGGGCAGAAAGAAATTCTCAAAAAATAATAATAATAATAATAAAAGAACCACAAATCCAAAATCTGCCAAATCTGCTAAATCAAGGCAGCCCCCTTGCAACATTCAAGGGGAGTTGGAACAGTATGGGTGTATTGCTGAAGGAAAGGACATCTCACAAGGACTATTGAAATGGAGGAAGCCACAGCAAAACTCTCAACTAGATTCAACATAAAAAATGGGGGTTGGTGACCTGGATCAGAGCATTTCCATATATCACCAAAATTGTCTGATTGTAAATAGCTCAACAGAAGACGCACAGTCAGGCAAGGTTGAAATTGTTCAGAGCTCTCAAAAAAATTCAGTATCAGAAACAGAGGCTGATAATTCGGTTCAAAGTGTTTCAAATAACACATCAGAAGAGACACAGTCGTGCATGGTTGACACTGTGTTTCCAAGAGAGTTTTAAAAGAACCTTGCACATTCTGCAGTTCCACTGAACTTAGAGGCAGTAACATCACAGAAAGAGGTACTTTTCCTCAGCCCCTCAGGGGTGGTTCTGCAAACTGCTGGAAGCAATCTGGTTCCAGCAACAGCGGGCGCATTACTCTTTCAACAAGCAACAGAAGTCTTGACCCCAGAAATAGATACAAGTGGAAAGATAAGTTTAGAAAGAGGGCAGGGGAGTAAGACACAGTCCTTGGAAAGGGACAGTGAAAGCTTACTATATGAGGATGACAACCCCCCAAGGATACCTTCTCAAGGATATATAAATGCAACACAAGGCGTAAAAGAAATAGTATATGAAATAACAGGGGAAAGAAAATTCTTACTTCTGTCAGGGCAACCCACAAAAGAACCTCTTCGGGTTCAAGACAAGGGAGGGACTTTGCAGAACGTGACACAAAGGAGGGAGGAGGGAAGAAAGGGACTCAAGGAAGGGGAGGAACAAGAGTCAAGATTAATGGAACTGTCCCTAACTAGCAAGAGACAAAAACTCAGACAACGAATGGCTCAAGGTCAGGGGGACCTTCCACCATCGAAATCAAGAGTAGTCATCTTGCCAGTCAGGTGGAAAGGGGGAAATTGGCAAGTTGGTTTATCAGAACCACAAGGAACTGCACATGGGGAAGTAACAGTGCAAGGAATTAAGCCGCAATTTTTGTCCCTTGTGTCCCTTACTGGGGGTATAGCGGGAAAATCCTGGATTAAATTAGAAATACTTAAATTTATAAAGGAAAACTTTCCGCCAGGGGCTTTAGCTATTCTTTCACTTTCAACTGAAGAACAAAGGATAGCAGAAAGAGACGTATATATTAAGTACGAAGGAGTGAAACAAGAGGAACTGAGATGGTTTGGATACGAAGCACTCAAGGACATCCAAATCCTCAAAATCAAGTCTAGTCTGTTCTGGTCAGAGGAAAATGTGGGGATTCTCCTAGCCAAAGTTTTGAAACACGGTATAATGGAAAAGGGAGGAGTACTGGATATAGGTAAGTGGAAGAACCTCTAGAGGGTACCCCACACAAAAAGTTCTAGTGTTGTCCAACTGGTCGCTTAGTATCATTATTGAAATGATGGAAGGAATTAAAATTATTGATGCATTATACAATAAGGACAAACAATGAAAATTGATGAGGCGGCAAGCAGATTTAGACCTCAGATCCCTGAATGTGAACGGTCTAGCCTCTGCCAAATCAAGCAAAAGACAAGCGATTTTTGAACAATTAAAAGGAATTGATGGAAAAGAATGGTCAGATGTAATATGCATCCAGGAAACTCATCTGTTGAACTCAGAGATGCATAACTATCTACACAAGCAGATATGGTCTCACCAATCCTATAGAGCTCATGCTATCACCCAGGGAGCTCTGGAGTAGTTATTTGGATTCCTCCCCAATCTAGAGCTCAGATAGTTTACTCAGTAACTGACCTGGAACAAGGTAGGTGGGTATATGTATTAGCAATATTTGAAATAGAAATTGTGGGAATTCTATGTGTGTATGGTCCTAATGAGGTAAGGGAAAGGGAAAATTTTTTTGATAATATTCTTCCACGTCTACCAACAGGCATTCCACTAATCATAGTTGGGGACTTCAATGCTGCCCCAGATCACCAACTAGACAGGTGACGCCCCCCCTCCCCGTATCCACCGTACATGATAAGGGACGAAACGATAATTACAAACTTATGTCAATCTCTTAATCTGTTTGATTCTTATAGAAGGTTAAACCCAAAGATCAGAATTTTCTCGTGTTTCAGAAAAGGCAATATTAATCATAATTCAAAATCACGTATTGATTTGATCCTAGTTGCAGAAGAATTGCAAGGAGATCTCCAACTGGCAGAAATCTTTCCAAAAAGCCCATTCCCTGGTCTGGATCATGCAATGTGTGTGGCAATCTTGTCCTTCAGGAAGAAACCAGATCAGGGGAAAGGATTTTATCACCTCAACACCTCTCATCTCAAGATGGATTGCTTTCTCAACTATCTTCAATATATTTGGAATTTTTGGAGAGATCAGAGGGATCTCCTTGGAGATGACATTAAATGGTTCAACAACGGTCTAACTTTTTTAGGCCGTAAATGCAATGAATATTCTAGACTAATGGCAAAACAAAGACACACGAAAGAAACCAACCTACATAACAAAATTCGTGAATTGCAAAATTAAGAGATAATATCTGAAGAACAAGAAGTCCTAGAAACAATAGCCGAAGAACTCCAATGTCTGGAAAACCAGCTTTTGACTCAAATGAAATATAGATGGCAAGGATTAAGAATAAGGCGTAAACTCAAAATTCAAAATATGGAAGGTTCAATGGATGCTCGTTTTTTTGCCATGGCTAAAGCCAGAACAGGAAAAACTATTATTGAGGCTTTAGAAACACCCGGCAGACATCAATAAGAACCTTGTCACTTCGTTTGCAGCATGCTTCAAAGTGGCCAGAGATTTTTTCAAATCACTTTTTACCTCACAAAATAGACATATTCCTAAAGAGCATCGGATCACGGAAATGGAAGAGTTCCTTCAACCCTTAAATAGAACTTTAATAGATGAACAAAAAAAAATGTTGGAAAAACCTCTTGTGAAGGATGAGGTATGGAAGTCCCTTTTACTAATGGATGAAGATAAATCCCCAGGCATCGATGGTCTCCCAAAGGAATTTTGGGAATCAACATGGGATTTTATATCTCAGGATCTAATGGATTATTACCAAGCATTTTGGAAATCAGGAGAGATGGGAAAATTTGTTGGTCAGGGAGTTCTTACCCTTCTATATAAGAAAGGAGATAAGACTAATATAAGAAACTATCGCCCAATTACTCTTCTTACAGTGGTGTATAAACTAATAGCTAAAACACTAGCAGATCGAATGTCTAAAATAATTCCAAAAATTATTCACCCATCTCAAACAGGATTTATAACTGGCAGAAACATTCAGGATAATATCCTTCTCTTAAATGAACTTCTTAAAATATCTCGTCAGTCTAAACACAATGCAGCATTCATCTTCATAGATTTTGAAAAAGCTTATGACCATGTAGATTGACTTTTTATGGACAAATGTTTGGAAAGGATGAATTTTGGTCCCAATTTTAGAAGATGGGTGAAAATCTTGCACCAAAATGCCACCACAAGGGTGATGGTCAACAACAATGTGCCCCCCCCCATCCCTTTAGAAAGATCAATTCGTCAAGGGGATCCCTTGACACCCTTCCTCTTTGTCATTATTATGGAAGCACTCGCGACAAATTTGAGACATCACAAAGATATTCGTAGAATACAGGTCACGAGTATTCCTCAAGAGGCAATTCCAGTTTGTTCTCTCTTTGCTGATGACCTTTCCCTTATGGTTGATGCCACCAATGAAAATATGGCAGAAATACAGAATTTGATGGAAAAATTTTGTTGTCTATCAGACATGAAAGTTAACTGGGTAGTAAAACAACTGGTTGGTGGATACACCACCAAGGTGGGAGACCTCCAGAATTACCAAGGATAAAATGGTTATCATTGGATACTCCTATCAGGGTTCTAGGGATTTCTTTATCAGTTGAAGGTTAACCAAAGAACCATAACGAATGGATTTCACAACCTGTTCAGTCAAAAATGGAATTGTGGAAGAATAAACATACCTCTATTTTTGGAAGATCGATGATCATTAACAATGTAATCCTGGCATCTATGTGGCATAAGTCAGGGATTTGGCCAATGGATAGAAATTCCCTTAAAACCCTTCAGAAGCAACTGGCTGCCTTTTTATGGAGAGGAAATCATGAGTATAACAGTGTTATCAATAGGGTAGCATGACAGTCTATTATTCAACCAAAAGCAAAGGGAGGACTGGGGATTCTTGACCCTCTAATTCAAACCAAGGCTCTTTCTATCCAATGGTTTCAACGTCTGTTATTCAATCCTCGGACCCCATGGGCACCTTTAGCCTTGGAACAAATTAAGCGTCTGACGCCTTCTACGACTGAGGAAATTCATCCTTTAACATGGCTAGAAAACAGATCTTAGACTATCCCAAGGGGGAAATCCACAGTTGCAACAACATCCACAGACTCAAGTAAGAGGGCTATCAGGCAAGACTTGAACAATGACCCATTTTGAGTCTCTATGCTTAAGACTTGGAGACAACTTCCCCTAACAGACAAACTCCCATCAGAAAGATGAGAGGAAGTGTGTCAACAACCTCTATTTGATAACAGCTGGATTCGCGACTCCCAAGGGTATGTTCCCCAGAGGTTGGATTAACAATGAAGTTATGAGGATAAATGATATATGGGATAAGGAAACAAATGATTGGATTGATCCATCTAAACTCAAAGAAAGATTAAGGTACTGTCATCACTCGAAGGAAGCTCTAGAAAAGATGATAGAACTAATCCCACTAGAATGGATTCGGATACTTAGAAAAAGTCCCAAATTAATGATCAATGATTGGGTAGCACTCAAGTCTCAAAACCAGTTAATTGGAAGAATTCTTGAGCATGCCCAAAATAGGGGATTTCTCCTACAAATTTTTTCTCTATCTTCTACCAATGCTGTTGTCCAAATGGGTCAAGAGGAAACACGATGGGTTCAACCTCAACAGATTTTCAGGATAAGGGTAATCAGATGTAAAGATTTTTGGGTAGCCTTCAAACCAGAATGTCCTATCTTCGCACTTCCTCTTGACCCAACCAATTGGGTATGGAGTATTGCAAAAAGAATTGGAAGACACAATACATCAGTCAAAAGGGCTATTTGCTCACTTAAAGTCAAATCAGTCTATCGAATGCTACGACCGAGAACTAATATGAAAGACAAGGTCTCCACCAGATGGATGAAACACCTTAATATAAGTAAGGAGGAGTTGAGGTCAGTTAGATGGTTTAAGACTGTCAAAGACAAACCAGCCAAAATGACTTCCCTCCAATGGCAAATTGAACATAGGTGTCTCCCAACCAATGATTGGCTTATTGATAGATCTTCATTGCAACAAAAAGGATTAGCATCTAGATGGTGCAAGCTCTGCAGATCAGCCTTCCCTACCAGAACAATTCCTGAAACTATAGAACACATTTTTATGCAACGTCCTAAATCTATC
This sequence comes from Chara braunii, assembly GCA_003427395.1. NCBI lineage: Eukaryota > Viridiplantae > Streptophyta > Charophyceae > Charales > Characeae > Chara > Chara braunii. Next base: position 3,893,492 of record BFEA01000015.1, on the reverse strand, counting down.
TGGATATGGAGGTGGTGGGACCGCATTTGGTCATAAATAGTCCCACAGGTCCCTTGGCCATGGGGGTGGAAAATGATCCTTCTAGAGACATGGATCCCTAATAAAGAAATAGTGGAGGATAATGAAGAATTTGTAGATAATCTATTTCGTATAGGGAGAAGAGCGGTAATGTGGCCTATTTGGATGAGAAGGTGTACTTATGAATGGGAAGGTGCTAGACTAGATGGATCGGACTTCACAGAGACTATCAAACAGCAAATTCAAACAGACATTTTAACAAAATGGTCTCAAATAAAAGAAAAAGTTCAATTTCTCTCAGACATATCAGAAATCCAAAGACATTTTCGAAAAYTCAGTCGTAATTGGCTGGGCRGAAACCAGGGAAGGAAAATTGGGAAGGTCATRTGGAATGGGGCAACGGTGGATGATGATGCTGAAATTAAAAGAGACTACAAATTGGTATTTGATGACTGGACTTCTATTGAAGCCTCAATACCTATGCGTCCTCTAGCAGAATTCCCAGATCCTTTCCCTCCCGCTGCATCTGCCCTTGTCCCACTGTCTTGGTATGGATTTTAGAGTAAAACACTACTAATTACATTAGGGTAATCTGGCGTCCTCAAAGGAGGATGAAGAGGTAGTGTTTTCTCCTTGTACCAGTTGAAAATGAGAGTATTGTCAGTCCTCTCAGAGAAAAAGGGACGCTGAACCCGGTTCTCAGCAACTTTCATTTTTGACACTCCGGGTAGACTGTGAGG
>BFEA01000015.1:3790699-3807767 GCA_003427395.1 Chara braunii | reverse complement strand
CGTGTGACGCACCGTCGGCCATGGGGAGATGACGGACCGGACTGGAGGGGGCCAGAAGAGGTCCGCGTGAGCGGAGGGCGTAGGGGGAAGTCCGCGGTAGAAAGCRGCGAACGGCGCTAGCAAGGCTAGCWCGGGCGCCGTCAAAGGGGGAGGGGTGGTTCGGGTCCAGGGTGCCCGAAGAGGACGGGGAAGTAGGGGGGTTTTGAGGAACCCTAAGCCCTACAAAAACCCTAAGAAAACCCTAACCGAGGTTTAAGGCTAGGGTAAGGTACCGGTGACCTAATCAAGAAAGTAAAATAGCAAGCAAAGGGGGGGGGGGAACGAGAGAAAAATGAATAAACAGTGATATTTCGAGAGGAAATAAAAATAAATAAGAAAATAAATAAATAATAAATAATAAAATAATTAAAATAAATAAATAAAAAGATGTGAAGAGAAACAATATTTATTTTTTTGAAATTTTCGGCAGCATTTCCCTACCCCCCACGGGGTCAAGAATGTGCCAAGGGAAAAGGAGAGACCGAGGTGTGCACACTAGAGATGTCGCAAATAAATAAATAAAAAGAAATTTCAGAAAATAAATAAAAAATAAAAATAAATTAAATAAGTGTGTGAGGAGGTGGGGAGAAATGGGTTATCTGATTTTTCAAAAATTTTTGGCAGCATTTCGTTACCCCCATGGGGTCGAAGTGTGCCGAAAAGACTAAGTAAGAGAAAATCAGAAAATTTCGGCAGCACTTCGTTACCCCCACGGGGTCAAAACGTGTGYTGAAAGCAAGAAAGGCTAACACCTAATCAGATTTAGGGTTGCCGCCAAGAATTTTCAGAATAAGTAAAAATAAATAAAATAAATCAAAAAAATAAGAAAAGAGGGTGGGGAAGAAGATGAGGAAACTAACAACTAATCAGATTTAGGGTTGCCGTAGAGAAAAYSGAATTTYCYAGAATAAATAGAAAAATAAAGYAAATAAATCAGAAAATGAGAAAAGAAGGTGGGAAAGAAGATATTTCGAATTTTTGAGAAAAAGAGAAAAGATAAATCAAAAGAGAGGTGGAAAGAAGAAAAACAGAGAAATTTTCGAAGCAGGGGTCTCACAGAAGTTTGCTTCATGGTGGGACCAGCGGATCCCAGCTCTCACTGGATGGGATCGTCCTCTTTTTCAGATTACACTTACTGAGACTAACAACAATTGAGATAGTTTTGTGCAGATGTGAGCTGATTTGTTTGCTGTTCCAGATGTATGGGGGACCACTTTTAGGCTCAGTATTCTGTAATCTGGGTCAGACTAAGGTACCTGTTTTTTTTTGTTTTTGTTTTGTTTTTTAAAGCAACACAACCCGAGCGGCTGCTAGGGGTGCTGATAGGAGCAGACACCACTAGCATCGTACCTGTTCTTATGTTGAGGTGAAGTGCTTGAATCTGAGTGTAGGGTCGTGGAAAGTTGATTTTTTCTAGAAGTCTCCTGTACGACCGGAGGGTCCCAGTCCCAAGGGTCGGCGGTGTGTCTGGGAATGTGAACGCGCGTGTTCAGTGACAGCTGTTAGGTTGTGGGTTGGAATGTTTTGATGCAGTGGCAGCTACATTATGTGCAGTGGACCTGGCCATATGGTGATTGAGACGGTATTTTCCCAGGTTGGACTGATGTAGCATGGATACTGTGAGGTCAGCGGCTGGAAGGATGCCTGTGTTGACAGACGAAGGAGTGAGTCTGAGGTACTAATATGTGCCTCGACAGGACCTGAGTCATACATCTAATCAAGGTCTCTGGTACGCTGTCTAGTCTCTATGCAGGATACAAACATAGACTTTGACATTAGTTCAATACCTTCCGCGACCTAAGAACACCCTTGAGGAGAGCCGGTGGCGGCCGGCCGAAACGTCGGGTCCATGCTGCCTGTACATCGATGTTTTTTCTTACGATAGTGAAGTCCCGGAGAACATTTTTTTTATCCTTGTGTACTCTCGTCATTTTCTACTCCTACCTGTCGTCCTCTTTCTTCTATCTTGTCATCTTGTCATCTTCTTTTTTCTTTTCCTTTTTTTCTTCTTTTTTTTTTAACAACACACCCCCTGCAGTGCTAGTGGTGATGACAAGACCAGACACCACTAGCACCCGGGGAGAGGCTCCATCTCTTGGTGGGGAGCATCACCTGCTGGAAAACGGGTCCAGCGTCCCATAGAATGAATTACACAATGAATACAGGCTGGATCAAGAGAAGTTGACTGCTAAACCTGCCAGCATTGATTACTGTGGCATCCAGAGGATTGACTGTGCAGGATGTTAAGGAAGGGGAAAAAACCTTTTCGCCCTAGTACCAGGCGCCAGATATCTACTGCTTAAGAAACTAGTTCCTTCCTCCTTTTGTTTTTTGAAAATCTTCCCTTTTTCTGTGAGATCATGAAATTACCTGCCAGCATTGATTGCCCTGGGATCCCCAGGGGATTAACTGTGCAAGAGTGAGCGGGCGTCTGACAAACCATGATTAACTAGCTCTCCCTTGCATGCTAGAGTACCTTGCTTTTGGTGGTGTCTTCAGTGGACCAGCCTGATGTACGTGGGGGGGGGGAGGCGGGTTCTGCACCTAGGGGGCGACTGGGGAAGACTACCAGTGCCTCCCTATATCCTTATGCATCATGATCGGTCCACTAAAGTCTCTATTGGAGAGATTACCCTGTGTCATGGCCATACCAGCTCAATTCGATCAAGGTATTGTTGGGTAGGGGGAATAGGTCAGGAAATTCATAGGCAAGGGGGAGTGGGATGTTGCAAGGGATTGCAGTCCAATCATGGAAGATCAATCGGTAGTTTTTCTACGGTGTGTCCAACCGATCGTTGTCATCCTGGTGCCAGCCATCCCACTGAATCTTTGCTATCCATCCTCCCTGTTCTCCCCCCAGCCAGTCCATGGAGAATTCATGTAGTTTTTGGATAATATTTGATCTTTTTGTGAGAGCTTTCATTGCTTGTACAACTTTTTTCTACTGGGCTCTGATTGCTGTTTCTATCATGTCTTTACTCATGTCCATCATCTCGCCTCTTTCCACATGGGCGCCTTCAAGTGCTAGAGTGCATCTGCGATGCCATATGCCCCATAGTACCGCTTCCCTCCCGATCCTAAATAAGTTGGACGTAAAGGTCGAGGTTTGAGCTGTCCAATGACCAGCTAGTAGGGCTCTCCATTCCCACAGTCGTTCCCTATTCGTGCCTAGCTTGTTCTAGATCCGAGCCCACCCACGCCACATCGGGATTGAAGTTGGGCACTGCAAAAAAAGATGTTGTATTGTCTCGTTAGCCTTTCGAGAAGGAAACCCTTCTTTGCACGCCAGACACCAGGGGAGGGCCAACCCTTTTTGCTCCAGGTGGGTATGGTCAATGAGCCATGCGTTTGTGGGCAAGCAGCGATGGGTGATCTGCCATTGGAGCGAGGCGGTCTTGGCCGGTTTGGATTTTACCCCTTTAAACCATTTCATGGGTGTCAGGGCATTCAATGGGACATTTAAGTGCCTTGCCTAACGATCCACTATACGGTCCTTCAAGTTGTGTCTAGTCCTGAGCATCCGATAGGATGCCTTGACGCCCAGTGAGTGGAGGTAACGATATTTTGGTCTGCCGTTCCTCGTTGGAACCTTCCATCTCCACTCAATTGCATCCATGGGGAGGTCCTGGATTGGTACCTCCGGCATGAATGCCACCCATAAGTCCCCTTCTCGTAGGACCCTCACTCTGTGGACTATTTCAGCATCAATCCAGTAGACCTCATTCGACACTCCCCTGATCAACCTGTTCAGTTGTGATCGATAGAAAAAGTTTACCAGCACCTCACCTGGTCTAACAGTGAGTACTTGCCCCACCCGAGTTGCATCCCCTCTTAATACCACCCAGTCACCTTCCTCCACTGTTGGCCCCCCCCGAAGGGTCCGCAACCATGCAAGAGGAAGGGCGAAGAGGATTTGGTTCAGCCTCTCACCTATTCTTTGGCAGTGGGGGAGCTTTGCTCTCAACTGATCCTCTAAGACTAAGTTGGCCCTCGTTTGGTCCCACAGATCCCCAACCCTCGTGACCCCGTTTCTTACCCATGCCTTCCACGGACAGCTCGAGCCAAGAAAAACCTGCCCCTGCTGGTCTGTTACCCATCGGTTTCCAAATAGGAGTTGGCGAACAACTTCCTCCCAACGTTCAAAGAATGGCCTATACGGGAGCGGGAGCCTCCTCCAATCTTTAATTAGATTGATCCAAATGTCATCTTTTCGCAGGTCCTTGCGAGCTGCGGCCCGATCTAAGTGTGGTTGTGGTCGGGTGGGGGGTCTGGGGATTGCCCAGAAGACATCGTCTAACCAATCCATATGATGTATGGTTGGGGCAGCCTCTGGTGACAGTCTCGACAGTTGTTCCTAGGCTAGGGGCTCCCAGGTAAGTCCGGTGGTGCAAACGAGTCGCTTCAACCATTGGAGTGAAAGGGCGGTCGTTTGGGTGGTTGGGTCGAGTATACCTAGACCACCCTGTGCCCTTGGCTGCACCACCGCATCCCAGGCTACCTGACTGATAGTATGTCGAGCTTCGTGGTTGCGTCTCCATAGGAAGGCTGCCAGAGCCTTTGAAGTCACTTTGGTCAAAGGCCAGATTGTCGATTTATACCAGAGCGTCACCAAAACCACATTGTGTATGACCAGGGTCCTTCCAAAGAGTGATGTGTGTTTGTCCTTCCATGTTCCCAAATTTTGTAAGGCCGGGCATGTTATTCAATTGTCGTTACTAACAGGTTTTCCTTCAGCTGAGAGTTGGATTCTCATGACTCTGATGGGGGTTCCCAGGGGAAGCCACGTCACATTTGGGCGCTCCGAGGGTCTTTCACCATCGTGGTGCATACACCATCCCAATGTTTTGCTGCCCCAGTTAATTGCCATATCAGAGAGGGAGCGAAATCGGACCATCGGCCTTTCAATTTCCTCCATACTTTGAATGGAGGCCTCTACCATCAATGTGAGGTCACCTGAAAACAATGAACACACTTGCAATGCCTCCTGCGGGATGGAGATCGTCCTGATTCTACTGATGTTCTCGTTGGCTCTAAGATTGGCCGCCAAGGCCTCCATCACTACCACAAAAAGATATGGTGCAATTGGGTCCCCTTGGCGGACCAATCTCTGTAGAGGGAAGTCCGGGGCAAGACTCTCTTTTACTTGCACCCGCGTGTAGCGTTTTGGTGAAGTATACGCAGCCATCTCTGAAAGGTTCCTCCAAAGTTAATTTTCTCAAAGCATTCATCCAAGAATGTCAGTCCACATGATCGTACGTCTTTTCAAAGTCTATAAAAATAAAGGCGGCATTACACATGGACTGCCGAGATAACCTTAATAGCTCATTAACTAGGAGGATGTTATCATGGATGCGTCGCCCTTTAAGGACGCTGGCTTGTGAAGGGTGGATGATTTGCTCCAATGCCGGAGTCATACGGTTTGCTAATGCTTTGAATAGCATTTTGTAGACTACGGTTAATAGTGTAATCGGTCGATAGTTTCGTATGTTCATTTTATCTCCCTTTTTGTACAGCAGTGTGAGAACCCCTTGCCCCACTGTTTCCCCCATGTCTCTTTCCTACCACACCTTATCATAAAATGTCATCAAGTCTTCCGCCAACAATGACCAGAAGGTCTCCCAAAATTCCTTTGGGAACCCGTCCACTCCCGGGGTCTTTTCCTCTTCCATCTGCATAAGACCAGTCCATATCTCTTCCATGGTGAGTGGGCGGTCTAAAGCCACTTGAATCCGCTGGGGGAGCGAGTGGGTTAGAGGTTTGAGGAAGTTTTTAATCTCTCGGTCCCTTGTAGTAATATGCTAGTGTCCTTAGTTTGTGAAGTAAAGAGAGCCTTATCAAAGTCTTTGGCCACCTTTATACATTGTGGTGTGGAGGTGGTCAGTGGCCTCTCAAGATCGGTGGGATCCAGGAAGGCCTCAATGGTCTGCCTCTTTCCCCGGACCCTTGCTAGGCTAAAGAAGTCAGAATCCATAGCTCCTTCCGTAATATGTTTCGAGAGTTTACCTCTAATCCTTATGCCATGCCATCTGTAGGTTGCGAAGTCGAGTAATTTATTTTGGACATTTTGGAGTTGAGGGGTAGGGTTCTGTTGCTTAAGGTTCTGGATCTGATATTGAATCTCCATTTCCTCTTGGTAACGTTTTTCAACCAATTTTTTAGAATTTTTTTTGCTTTTACGGCCCAGGAAAAAGAGCCCATTATTGAACCATGTGACTCCGGATTCAAAATATTTTTTCTGTTGGTGCCAATAGGCCCATACATCATGAATCAAGTGAACAAAGTTTTGTCTGTGTAGAAGAGAGATATCGAGCTTGAAGTAACTTGGACCGTGGTTCGGTTTTTGACGAAAGATGAGGGTGATTCCACACAAGGCATGGTCAAGCCACGTGAAGGGACTACGGGGGAGCAGGTAAGCAAATTGCATTGAACCTGCAAGGTCCTCGAACATAAGGATCAGGTCAATTCTGGACCTGGAACGAGTTTCTGCCCTCGTGGTGCGGAAACAGGAGTACCTTCTTTCTGTTGGCAAGACTCTCATGAAAGTGTCGAAAAGGTGAAGCGTGGAGTTCAATTCCTCGATTGTCTTCTCGTCGGTTTCTATGTATGGGGGGCAAGGGGTGGGGATCCTCCACCTATCTTGCCATCCTTGTTTGTCGTATTCTCCATTTTTTTCCTTCCTTTTACTTCATTGACTATCCTGATGCAGTGTGTTGTGGCATAGTTTGATTTTTTTTCTTTTTTTTTTCTTTTCATGGTCTGAATGTTGGTTGGTTGTCAGGATTTTGTTGTTACGATCGTAGTAGGATATTATCTTTTGTAAATGTTGTTGACGCTATACTACACATTTTTTAGGTGTTCCCCATGAGAGACAAGCAACAATCAATGCCTCGTTTCTTTTGTTTTGCTTCTCGAGCTGCTATTTCCATAATGTATCTGACTGCACTTGTGGCCTGCCTGGGCTAATGCACAAGTGAAAATGGCTGCCCCATTTCGTACCAGCTCCTGGCTGCAGGTCCAGCATAAGGGGCGGTACCTGTGTCAACCACAAAATGTCCCGTACAGGTCTCCCCCCCCTCCAGGGTCGGCAAAGCTTGGCAGGCAGGGCATATTTAGGTCCGGCATCAGCAGTTGGGCCAAGTACTTGTGGTTTAAACCACTAGAATATTTCACAGACATTTTTTCAGGGTCGCGGCGTGCATGCAGCCTAGGCTCTCAGGAAGTACTGGGGTGCCGTTTCGCTGGATGTTCATCCATCCAGGCAAAATGAGTCGAATGCAAGGCCTTTTTTTTTTCTTTTTTTTTTTTTCCAAAACACTGCCCGGGCGGATACTAGGGGTGCTGGTAAGAGCAGACATCCCTAGCACCTCCCGAGAGGCTCCATCTATTGGTGGGGAGCAGCACCTGCTGGAAAACGGGTCCAGCGTCCCAGAAATACAACTTTGCAGTACAGTGAGTGATCGGGCATCTGGCCTAGAAGATGTCACTCTGGAGCTTCTCTCTATYCCTCYGGGCTGCATGTCGCYCACTCCCTTTGAAWAGCTCAYGCTTACAAGTGGCCAAGTGCCCCCCAGGAACCCGCCCGCCCCTTCTTYGTAATCTACATCTGCTCTCCCGCYGTTGCCGACRAYGGGCCACTATCCCAGGTATCTGCAGCCCCCCAAGTGCACCASTTATGAGAATAGTTGTAATGATTATTCAATTGGATTGGAGAGGTATCAGTGGACCACAGCTTCAACCTCCCCCATTGTCACAGTTATCCTGTCATCGTCCAGATTGTTGTCCACTTCGGCAGAGAGTCGACCCCTGACAGCTCTTTAAAAGGAAGGTCCTCTTCATACTATCTTCGGGTATATTCCCAGGGTGGGGCAGGCCGTGGCTACGCATTGTGGAATGCAGCCCTCCCCTCCCCCAGGTGTCCTCGAGGCAGAACTCCCTGCGCAATCGTTAGGAGGTGGCAATATCTCTCTCTCACGGCTCTGCTGCTTGTGTGTCCGCCGGTGCCACTTTTGTCGTTGACAATCGCTCCACTTATTGGCCCCACCGCGCTTGAGCCTGTTGGAGAAAAGGGGATGGGACGGGGGAGAGGGTGGGGGGTATAGGGTATCGGGGCAAAGGAAGGGCGGTGAGGGGAGAGAGGGGGGGGAATTAGGTGTTTGAGCGTGTAGCGTGTATCTCTTGCATGCAGGAACCTCTGTGGCGCATTATTGGGACACGAGAACGAAGTTAGGTTGTAAGAAGGGGACTTGGAAGCAGTGGAAAGGTCTCCTTTACCATAATGGCTCTGTGGCCCTCAAATGCTTCCAGTGAATGTCGAGCTCACTGTCCAGTTCGGAGAATGAGTGGTGCGGATCCTGCCACAGCAGGCAGAAAGCGGACTTCAGTATTTCCCGAACAGCTGGGTCTTTCTCCTACCTATAGTCCCGAATGAATGTTTTCCACGCATCCTGCGTGTGGGGCCTGATAGTGTCTTCCAAAACTTGTTGGGCTTGCTGCAGACCGAATTGGTTGTCCCGTCTTTCAAACGAGCACCTGGCTCTCCAGGCCAACATAAGCACTTGCAGTCTCGTGTAAGAGAAGAGATTAGTTGCATAGGGGGACCAATGATTCATTAGGTGCTGTTTTTTGCCCAGCAGCAGCAGCCCCAGATCCCATGGGATATGCTCTCCTGTGAGGGAGCGAAAGGCTGCGTCCCACCATTGCCATAGTTGAGTGACCATGGGGCAGGCTAGCAAACAGTGCTCCAAAGTGGCCCTGGCTGGTGGCGTCACCCTGCCACAGTAGGCACATAGAGGCGAGAGCAACCCTTTTTGTTCCAGGTCTGTACGAGAGACCAGCCAATCTGGGGTGGGTAGGCAGCGGTGGATAATTTGCCATTGCAGGGCTCGCAGATTCGTGGGCATAATTTTGGCATACTTGGCCCACGGCAGGTCATCTGTCAGCTTTGGGTCTAAAGGTGAATCACGCGCCCATCTGTCAGATAATGTTTGGCCAATCTTCGGGGCGGTCCTTGAGGCCCTATGCCCACCTTTGACTGTATAGTCCCACATGCGCACGGGTTTCGGGCCAGGCCATTCCCATTCAGCCGGGTCAAAAGGGAGCTTAGCCACGGGGGTTGTGGGTTCGAACACGAAGAGTCTGTCCGGCGCGTCCCCCGCGACTCGTACATGCATCAGCCCTCCCCAATTTTCGGTCCCGTCAAGGTTATCATTTCTTGCGAGTTTCGAGAATCTGGCCCCAGGGCTTAGAAGGTCGTACGCTTGCAGCGTACATTGACCATTGTTATTGTTGCAGACTCTAAAAACTGTAAGTGGATGAGGCAGGTCAACAAATTTGATAGTCCAATCGTCGTTCCTGACATCCGGGCCGTTTTGGATAGCGAGGCGCCACGCGAGGGGGAGGGCCTCTTTCAGCAAGGTCTTTCTGTCCCCCACATTCTTGGCATGCTTAAGCTTGCGTTGGAGTTGCTCGGTTGTTGCCCAGTCGTTTGCCCGCGGGTCCCACAAGTCCCCTACTGTATATATTCCCCTTCTCCCTCAGGCGAGCCACGGGGAGTTATTTTTAAGACTGAAGGGGTTGCCATTTTCGTCCAGGACATGGGGATTCCCAAACAGGGGTTGCCTCCAGATGTCTTGCCATCTATTCGGGGGCTGTTTTTGCTCTGGCCCTCGCCTTCTCCAAAGCTTGAGCATATATGGCCACAGGGGTTCCAGGGGGATGTCTGTTCTCACCGCTTGCCTCGGGTCGGTCGCCTGCCGTTGTCGCGGGGGGGAGGGCAGAGTCCAATCGGTATTAGTCAGCCATTGGAAGGGGTGCAGCGGGTTGTCCGTCAATGCTTCTGGTGCCAAGGAGGCAATCTGAAGGCAGGCTAGTTGAGCCTAGGGGACGTGATTGCCTATCAACAGCCTGACCACAACTTTGCAGATCAGTGCTTCACTTTCTCTCTCCGGATCCAGGATTCCCAATCCACCCTTGGTTCTTGTCTGCGTTAGAACTTCCCAACTTACCCTTGATATACACCCCTCCGCTCTGGCACTATTTTTCAAGAGGTATGTAGTTAATGCTTTCCTGAGTCTGGCATATTGTTGCCTCTTAAGTGGCCAGACCGCCAGTTTGTACCAGATAGCTGCCAAGATTGCATTGTTTATTGCCAACGCCCTGCCCACTAACGAGGTATGTAGCCCCTCCCATCTTGCCAGTCGGCCTATTGCGAGGTTGACTAGTGCGTCACCGTGGTCTTGTGGGGGACCTAGTGCTGTTAGCCTCACCCCTAATATTCTAATGGCATCCTCCTTACATGCCCAGGCCACTGCCGGTTCTTGCGGTGGGGGCTCTCCTTGAGAGTGGAGCCACCATCCTTCCGTTTTTGGCCCCCAGTTGACTTTCATGTCCGCTGCCAGCGAGAAGAGTTGTATGGTCTGAGAGAGGGTGCGCACACTGTCATCATCTGCTTTGATGAGGACAGTGAGATCGTCGGCGAAGAGCGACGTCACTGGGATAAGGTGGTCCGGGATCTCCGGGATAGGCACTCTGCTGATGTTAGGGTGGGCTCTGATGGATGAGGCCAGTGCTTCCATCACAATCACAAACAACAGGGGTGCGATGGGGTCACCCTGCCGCACCGACCTTTGGAGGTGTATCGGTGGGGACAGGTGGCCATTAAGCATGACATTCGTGGTGGCCGTCCTGTGAAAAATTTGAACCCAGTGGCAAAAGGCAGGCCCGAAATTCATGTGACCTAAGCACATGTCCAGAAAGTCCCAATCAACGTGATCGTAGGCTTTCTCAAAATCAATGAAGATGATGGCGGCTTGGACTTTTCGTTGGCGGGTGTACTTGATGGTCTCATTGACCAGCAGGACATTGTCCTGGATATTACGGTTGGGCACAAAGCCCGACTGGTCAGGATGGATCAACACATTCATATAAGGCAGCAATCTCTTAGTCAGTGCTTTCGCCACCATCTTGTATGGGACCGGAAGAAGGGTTATAGGTCTGTAATTTCTAATGTCCTCCTTCTCGCCCTTTTTGTAGAGGAGAGTGGTGACTCCTTGTCCCATCATGCCCCCAAAGGTACCTTCTTTCTGGACCGCCAAGATATACTCCATTAGATCATCATTAAGAAGATCCCAGAATCGAATCCAAACGAGTCGATACCGGGAGTCTTTTCATCGTCCATGTCTCTCAGCGCCTCCCAGACCTCTTGTTGAGTGAGGGGAGCATCAAGGTCAGTCCTTTGAGAGTCCGTGAGGCGGGAATGGATTGCAATCAACAACTCATCCCTTGCCTGACGGACTCTCCCCACGGGTTTGTTTGGTGTTTGGGAAGTGAAGAGGTGCCGGTAGTATTGGGCAGCGTAATCTGTTATGGAGTAAGCGTTGTTTGCAGGCTGGGCCACCCCATCCAGAGGGTGTCTGAGCACGGAGACACTGTTAGCTCTCGCTCTGGCTTTCGCTTTGTTGAAGAAACTCTTTGTCATTGTGCCCTCCGTATGTGTATGTTTTATCCTGGCCAGTATCCTCCATGCTTGTGTTTGTTGTTCAATATAGGCTTGGAGGTGGTCTCTGGCTTCCTGCAATCTGTCAAAAGTGGCGGCATGTTGTGGATCGTCCATAAGTTGGTCGTCACAATCTTCCAGGTCCTTCATCAGTTTTTCAAGAAGAGCCTTGCGGTCCCTAGCATGTTGTATGGAGAACTTTTTGGCTCTTTCTCTCAACTGCGCCACACCATCATTGTAACCATTTAACTCTGTCCCCTGATACCGGTTTCCGAGTTTGCCAGTACTCCCAAAACGAAGTGATGGTATCCTTGAATTTTGAGAGGGGGAGCAAAGACGTATTCAGTTTGAAGAAGCCAGGACCCCTCTGGACGTGATTGTGCCAGGACAGGCCCAGTGTGATCATGCGATGGTCGAAGGACCTGCACGGGCTGATGGTTGTTATTTCTGCTGTTGTAACCAGGCCGACGAGGTCCTTTGACACCAGCGTAAGGTCAATGCGGGAGTTGGCCAGGCCCCTTTCACCTCTAGAGGACATGCAAGTATAGGCACGTTGGGAGGGGTGCAGGAGTCTGTACATATCAACAAGCTCTCGGTCCGCCATGAATTGCCTGAGCATAAGTACATCCAGTCCCACTCTGGTCTGCTGCAGATCCCCCTCGTCTTGTGTATGGGAGGGTGATCTGCGATCCATAGCCGGGTCGAGCGCGGTGTTGACGTCGCCCACTAGGATGTGCGGGGCGTCGACCGGCAGCCTGTTTTGAAGAGAAGCCCAGAACTCTATCCTACCAGTTGGGTCGTTCGGTGCATAGACATTGGTTAGGTAAAATTCTTCTTCTTCGAAGGTCACTTTAAGGCAGACCCACCTCCCATGCTGTTCATCCCGGTCCATGCTAACGGGTTTCAGTCTAGAGGATGGGGGAAGCCAGATCGCCACCCCAGCAGATGCCCTGGTTCTGGCCGACGCCGAGTAGGACACATATGGCCATACGGATTTCCCTTTTGCGTTATGCGATGGGGTATCCTGCAGGTGCGTTTCTTGCACACAGACTGCATAAGGCCATGACCCCGTTGCCGTGGGTTTGATCATATTGTAGATCGCCTCCTTTTTGTCTGTCGACGCCTGAATGAGCCCATTGACGTTAAGGGAGCAAATATCTATGTCTGCCTGGGCCAGTTTGGTTGCCCATTGGGGCGGCTTCTTGACTCTAGGGAAAACCTGGGGGGCGGTGGACATTGAGGGGGCGATGATTGGAGGGGTGGTGGGGGGGGGGGGGATCGGGACGAAGAGTCATAAGGCTGCCCCTGTGCCTGGCCCGCTGAACGGCGGGCCCCATTAGAGGGTAGTGTACTGCTGCTTGATGCCATACAGTTTGGTATAGGTGGGGCCATCATTTTTGTCATCACTTCGCAATCACCGGGCCAGATCTTCAAGGCATGACCTTGAAGGGGAGCACAAACGGTGGGTCATCCCACTGGTTGTGTTCCTCAAGGATGTTATCTTCCAAGAAGGTCTGCATGAAGATCAGGACTTTACTCGCTGTCCAAGCATAGTTGGTTAATAATCGTGTTGTGGGGAGGTCCATCAGCTGATGGTGGTTGAACCACTTGGAGTCTGAGCCTGTTTTGGCGGTCTCACTTTTGGGATCCAACAGGAGCAGGACCGGGATTATGCCCTTCGGGAATGTGTGAGTCTGAGGAAGGACCACCCCCAACACTTCAGATATGTTAGCCTCCCTAACCCAGTACTTCAGACGCTTAAAGATCACGGCCGTGGATGGATGCCCTCTCCAGCCTTCAATCGTTAGATTCGTCACCGTCGGGGCGGTCTTCGGTTGTTGAGGCTGGCGGGTGGAGTCCACTGGGGGGCCAAGGCGTAGCAGCCATTGGCCTCCCTCCTTCTCCCTTCTGACGGGGAAGATGGCCACCCCGGGGGGCATCACGACCGGGGAGCTGCCATCCACTTGTAGCCGCACCATGTCCCGCATCCTTTTCGAGGGAGCTTCCAATTGCCGGCCATCGTCTGAATGCATCTGATTTTCATCCGCGTCATCGTCATCATGGATTATTATAGCTAGCCGGCTGCGGGCCCCGGAGGGGCCACCCGAGGGCAGGGCAGGTTGGCTTTCCAGCGACCCAACCGACTTTCCCGGCGGAGTATCCTCGCGGGACCCCAAGGTCTGAGGAGCCGAGCGGTGGGCATGGGATCTTGGGGGGGACACAACCATATCCATTATCGGTTCATAGCCCGCGTTCCTAGGCGGTTCCTGGATGGTGTACAGCGTGGCACAGAGTTCGTGCACCAGTATCTTGGGCCAGGCGAGTCCCTCATGAAGGAATGCCTCCCCGGTATCCTCCAGGAGCGGCCGAGTGTCATCGTTCGGTTTCTTTCCAAATCGGGCCTTGACGTAGTTGTCGATTTTGTCAAGGAAATCATTGACTACTAGCACGATCGCGGCTTCGACCTCCATCCAATCTATTGCTGAGACTGTCTCATACTTGTCGACCGTGGCCAGGACTCTGGGGCTATACATCAGGACGCGTTTGGCCTCTCCCCAATGTCTGTTGTCCAGTTTGTCACCTAGCTCGTCATATGACATGGAGAAGATTTTGGTGAGGGTCCATTCTGTGAGGAATGCTAGTTTTTGTTGGACTTCCTCATTAGTCGCCAAGGGCGAGGGGTGGACTTCTTCCGGTGGTGTGGGGTGAGGGGGGACCGGTTCCACCTCCATGTCCACAGGCTGGGCTGGCTGATGAATGGGCTGTGGCAAATTAGAAGGGGGGGCCGATGTGTCCATGTCCTGAGGCACCTGCCTATCATTGTACCAGTCCGGAAGAGCAATGGCTGGATGATCTGGCATAGCCTGTAACTGTTGTTCCTGCGTCCTCTGTCTTTCTGCCTCTTGCTGCCAGAAGATGTGAAGTTGGAGTTGCTGCTGCTGCAGAACTTGTTGCTGTTGGCAGCAGAGTTGATGTTGCCATTGCAAGTGCAGGTGTTGGAGCAGCAACTGCTGTTGTATCAGCCTGTCCTGGTGCTGTTGGTGTTGATATTGCGCCAGTTGTGCTTGGAGCAGGAGCCTGAGATGCTCCTCGCAGTCGTTCCGTTGGATGAATTGTTGTTGTTGCTGTTGCTGGACCTGCATTTGCGTTTGTGTTTGTGGCACGATGCCGGTGTGCCTCGGCTCCTGCAGGTGATACTCCATTTGAGAAGTCTGGGTGTCACACGTATGTTGCTGCTGAATCTGTTGCTGTTGTCGGAGCAACAGCGGTTGTTGTTGGTTTTCCTGTTGCTGCGGGCCGGTATGGAGGGGCTGTTGTTGCAGTACGGCCGCCGGTAGTTGGTCAGACACGACTCGACCGCTCGACTGCTGCTCCAGCGCGTCGGGATGCAGTTGCGGCACCATTGGTCCATACTGGCCGGTTTGGTCCATTTCATCCATTTTGTGATTCTGTTGTGCGTTCTCCCCTCCATGAGGGACGGTTGGGAGCCCCGGGTCCGCCAACAGCTGTCGATCCCCGGTGTGCAGACGGTCTAGGGTCCCTCCAAAGGGCACCGACCCGTCATCTTTAGGAGGGCGGGGACGAGTTTGGTACTCGACTTTTTCCGGGGGGGTAAGCAGCAGGAACTTATGCTCACCGGTGAGTTCTGAAACTACTTCCTTAAGTCTTGTGGTCCGTGGCCCTTTCTCATCGAGGCAGGGCGTTCCGTCCTGCGCTGGAGAGTGTTCCTATCCTTCGCCCCCGTCCTCCTTCTGGCACTGCAGTTTTATTACCTGCTCCCCATGTGTCTGCGATTGAGATTGCGACTGTGAGTGTGGCTGCGACTGTGATAGCCTCAGGCTAATTGTAGCGGGCGGCACTGCAGCCGGACCCCCGTCACTGGACTCTACTTGTGGCCCCTGCAGGGAGCAGGAGGAGGGCTGTGATATCAAAAGTGGCATGATGGTGTAGCCCCGACCCGGCAGGATTCGCTGCGACTCAGAGTGATTTGCTGTCGAGTGGTCATTCCCTGGTATAGTCTGAGTTGCAGAGAATGGGTTTTCCGACACTGAGAGGGGGGAGGCAGCCGGCAGGATTCGCTGCGACTCAGAGTGATTCGCTGTCGAGTGGTCGTTCCCTGGTACAGTCTGAGTTGCAGAGAGTGGCTTTTTCGACACTGAGAGGGGGGAGGCAGCCGGCAGTTTCATCTTTTCATTTGAGACTCCCCGGGGTTGGGTAAATGCTGCACCTTTAATTTTGGTGAGAAGGGAGTTGGCCTTGAGCCACATTTGGTGGGGGTTGAGGATTTTAGAGTTCCTCACATCCATTCTGGCAGCTCCGTCCCCGCCTCCTACTGCTGAGGATGTCTCTCCCACCACCTGTGGGCGGCTCACTGCATGATCGGCCAGTTGCCTGCCCCCTCCCAGCCGAACAGATTCTTGTTGACCATTGTCGGCAGCCTGAGGTACCAACGCTCTGTCGAGGTGGTCGCAGGGCGCCGCCGAAGGACCGCTGTGGGAGGGAGGGGCCCAGTCAGGTTTGTGAGGCTGTGTTGTCCTCAATTGCCCTGTAACCCTGGTGCAAGTGGCCAGAGCCAGGGACGGGCCTGGTTCAGACGACCCGGCCACTGTGCTCTTCTCTCCCTATTGGTCGTGCATCATCAACCGATCCTGCTGTGCCCCACCACCGTTGTGGGAGGGAGAGGCGCAGTCAGGTTTGTGTGACTTTGCAATCTTCAGTTTTCCTGTTTCCTTGGTGCAAGTGGCCACAGCCAAGGGTGGGCTCGGTGTGAGGAAACCCGGGGAGGGGTCGCCTACTGCTCGTTGAAGCCAGGGGCAGCAGCGCCTGTCACTCGCCGTGCCCGCTTCTGAGGTCCTCAACGAACGGCAGGGAACTTGGTAGGAGACACCCTGTCTCGCTACCTATTTTTCTATTCTCTTTCTTCTTTGTTTTACAACTTCACACCGCCAACGGTTTCGATCAGCCGGATGATAAATTAACAGGTTCATACAACAATGAGTCTTCTTAGTCAATCGTCAGAACAGTTGAATCAGTCAACTTTGTGTTTCTATAGTCAACCCGTAATTCGGCCGGTACAAACCGCAATTAYCCTCAATAGTCAAACGATAAATCGACTGGTTCAAGCAGCTTTACTGGTTCGGCACGAATTTGGCCCTACTTTGCGATTAGATCTAACCCCAGAAGTTTGAGATCGCTCTAGCGGTCGTTCAGCCCTCGCCCGGCGTGCATTCGCCCCAGTTCGCGGCTTGATTAATCTGCAAAACTCAAGGACGATCAAGCTGGCATGCCGAACCCATCGCAACGCGTGATGATTCACTGTATTCGCCCGCCTTAGGGTACTGATTCAACAGTTCAAAACTGCGAAATCGAGTGGGTTTTTCGAGTCTGATAAACAGCTGTATTCATCCCACCTTTGCGGGCGGATTCAATGCTTCAGAATTGGGAGAGTTCAAGTGGGCATCTCAAGCCTGATAATTCACTGAATTCGCCCCGCCTTGGCGGGCAGATTCAATGCTTCAGATCAGCGAGAGTTCA
>BFEA01000015.1:3736708-3749070 GCA_003427395.1 Chara braunii | reverse complement strand
TTTTAATTTAAATGTCGGGAAAATAAAATAAGAATGGTTTTCCCCCTAGATTTAAATGTTGTAAAAAAAAAGAAGAAATTAGAGGATATTATGTCTTTCCCTTCTCGCCTACTGGTCTTAGCCCCTCTTCCCACCTTTAATTATGGTACTAAAATAGACGAAAATTTGAGGCCCCGTTTCGCGCCGGTCGTATGCTGCAAAAACGTTGTGGCGAGGTCAACTCCCTTGATGCCTCTCCGCGGGGGGTCAATCCCGGTCTAACCCTCCGAACGGTCGGAAATGGCAGTTCCTAGACACGCCGAGTCCGGTCACCCATCTCGCCATCTTTGAGGGTTACTCATAAAGCTCAGTGCGCCCAAAATCAGGGGTGCCTGAGTTCCCCTAATTTTTGCTGCCTGGTCTTACGAGACTTCCATCAAAACACGGATCTGGCCCTGAGCCTAAGTCGCAAAACTGCGGATCTCAGGCGGCGCACTGCCTGTGGCCGCCTGACATCGGTTCAGACGACTCAGCCACCTCGCAGTTATCTCCCTGTCGGTCATGTAACATCAACCGATCCTGCTGTGCCCCACCATCCCGCCCCTGAATCAGAGTTACTTTAGAGATTGTCCTCTCCGGGCTATCTGTCTGAGTCACAGCCACCGGGGGTGCTGTGGTGTGTGCAGTTTGTGGTAGTGGAGGTTGATGTGCCTGTGTCGTTTGCCAGTCGCAGGGCTCCTTGTTGTCGCCCTTCCCGAGCTGGGCCTGTTGGTGTTCCGACCGTCGTTCTTCTGGTGGTCGTCCGTCGGGGGGAGATGCGGGCCCCATTTTCGGCTTGGGTTTGTAGACCAGGGGGGGGGGTGGCCGACCCTTGTTCTTCTGTGATGGTTGTGCTACATGGGACAGAGGCCGAAGTCTAACTGAGGATGCTGGTGGCTTATCTGTGGCCGCTGCAACATTCAGGGAATGGCTCGTGTTGTTCGGTTTTCCCCTGGTCGTTTGGACACTGCAGGGAGCATTCTTTCCTCCATTTCCAGGGTCCGCAGACCCTGGTGACGCTTTTGGAATAGCAGTGTGCTTTGAGTCTCCGGTTGTCTCGATTCTGGCACCGGAGGGGAAGGCTGTCGGTTGTCTTTCGCCCCGCCATAACCATTTCCCTGGCCTCCCGTCAGCGAGCGGTTTAAAGAGCCAGCCGTGCAGCCTTCTCTTCCGGGTACCATTTCTCCTCGTCATCTGGATCCGGGATGACGAGGCCTTTGATGCCCTCTTTTTTGTTGTTCCTGGTCGATGGACAACCTTCATCTGAACAGAGGTGACCCTTTGTCTTGCATGCGTAACACCAGGGGTCCTGTGTGTGGCTGACGGGGACCGAGTACTCTCTTCCCCCCAGGGAGTATCTCCATTCCTCATTGAGGGGGAAGGGGTAGGACTCGTCCCAGTCCACGGCGACGAGCAGGGTATCGTCCCTTTTACCCAGAAATTGGGGCAGGTCCGTTATGAAACCTTTGACACGGGCGATATTCTCGAGGTCAGTAAGGATCGCCCCCTGCACGCACAAAGGAACAAATCGAAATTCAACCCAGAAGTTGGTTTTCATCAAGTGCTCCCTCCGTTCGTCCGTGGATTGCGGGTCGATGGGGGACCAGGGAGACACCCGCACTTGTGTCCCCCTGAATTGCAGAGCTCTATTTCTGAGCACGAGTTGCCTGTCCGTTGAGTAGAGGGCAACCACCGTGATACACTCTGGGTTGTCCACTTCAATGAGGAAGTGGTCGTGAACCAGTTGTTTGTCTGGTTTGATCATTGCGAGCCTGTCTGTGATCCATTTAATCCTGTCGTTAGTAACTGCATGGGCTGGAATCGAAACTGGACTGCTCTTTGCGTGTAAATCATGTCTCGTGTGGCTCTGGCCCCCGGCGGGAATACCGAGTGGGGATATATGTAGTCGTCTTTTACTTGAAATTTCCTTACAGGTTCGACATACAATTGCTGGATGAAATGACTTTTTCGAGCGGGGCGATGGAGTCAAGGGAGGCTGATCTGTTTGCATCCGATTGGGCTGGGGCTGAGAGTGCTCGCAGGAGCTGTGGAGGCGATTTTTTACAGCTAGATGAGGCGGCCGGGTCAACCGTGGTTCGCGGCCCATTTCCCACTAGCCTGTCCTTCCATGTTCTGTTATGTTCTCCCTGTCCCGGTGTTGGGTTGTGCTCCCCTTGCTTTATGGATCGCCGAAATCCCTGAAGGACGGTGATACTGGCTGGTAGGTGAGTGCAGGGATTGGACCACTGGAATCCCCATGCATGTGCCGTGACGACGGATCGGCGTGTTGAGGATGACGAGGCGCTTTTCCGAAGGAGGCTAGCAACTGGTAGGTGGGTGAAGGGAACGGACCGTTGACATCGGCAAAGACGATGATCTGGGGGGGATAGTAGGGAGGCGACAACAACGACTAGTGAGATCGGAGGAGAGCGAGCCCGGGAGTGTTGGGGATGGATCGTCGAAATCCCTGAAGGACGGTGATATAAGGGAGGACGGAAGGCAGGTACAGACAGCAGCGAAGAACAACGGGCGGCGGGTCTGCTGCGTTGATACCTACGGGGTGGCGAATCCACGTGTACGGCCGCAAGCACTGAACAACGAAGCTATCGGGCAGAAGGTATGAGTCGCGTAAGGGGTGCCACGTGGCGGCGCCTGGGGGACGCGAACGGAGTGTCGACGCCAGCATGACGATCTAGGAGAGAGAGCGGGGAGGGTATGGACCGCCGACATCTCTGAATAACGAATCTAGAAGAGACGGAATCAGAGTGACGACAGCAAGTGGAGAACAGCGGGTGGTGGGGCATGCCGATCTGGGAGGGGAAAGAGCAGGGAGGGTATGAACCGCCGACATCCCTTAATTACGAATCTAGAAGAGACGAAAGCAGAGTGATGACAGCAAGTGGAGAACAGCGAGTGGTGGGTCGGCTGCTTTGACGCCCGCAGGGTGGAGAACCGGTGTGTGAGGCTACAAGCAGGGAATATAAGAGCTGTCGGGCGGATGGGACTAGTCGCGTAAGGGGTGCCACGTGGCGGCGCCTGGAAGACGCGATCGGAGGGTTGATGCCACAGTGACATCGAGTCCAGCGTGACGACGAGTTGGGGGTCGGGATCGCCCGTGGGTGCTACGGCGCGGCGTCGGGGGTCAGGATCGCCCGAGAAGAACAGCACGAATTGATGAAGCAACACTGGTGGGAAGATCGCAGGGGTTGAATGGTGACGACGCATCGACGACTCTGGGCCGGACGGTGATCTGCCCGCCTCACGCCCCCGCCCTCCTCACGATCCCCCCCATCCCTTCATCTTCTATCCCTGTCAACATCTGCCAATCTCACATCTGCTCCCTTGTGCAATCTCGCATTTGCTCCCTTGTGCACCTCTGGGCCGGACGGTGAACTTCTCCATCTTTGTTCCCCTACCCGCCTCACGCCCCCACCCGCCTCATGATCTTCCCGATCCCTTCGTGTTCTATCTCTATCAACCCCTATTAACCGCGTATCTGCTCTCTTGTGCATCTTGATCATTCACCGTTGCCTGCCCCGTTTTCTGTCCCCAAAGCCCGGTACATAACACACTACGGCAGCCGTAAACAAACGAACCCAGCAAGAGTTCTCCTCGCTGCTGGGGCAGTAATCTTCATCTTCGAACGAAGGTGTGTCGCTGCACAGCAAGAGCACGCTGTGCTTGGCCACCCTCCACCGTAGCACCACAACCTGTATTTGGTCAAGACAGGCGCTCCTCGGCCCTGGCCACACATAGGTTGTGCACAACCCCCCCCCCCCAAAAAAAAAAAAAAAGAGGAAAAAAGGAACTCCTCAAAATTGACAGACACGAAGGAATGAGTTGTGCCATGTATGGGAAGATTTGGCAGAACAATCCCCGGGTATGGGATGATTTGACAGCACAATCCTCTCCAATCACTCCTGTGCAACTAGGGTGTTAACCTGGATTCTACCGATTATAAGGGCTTCTTGGCACAACTCAGATAGGAACACCTGTGTCTTGGCTTTAGAATTGGTCAGAATCACAGACGATCAATAAAAAGTGAGATTGAAGTAAACTGCCTGTCTGAAGCAGACAATAAGACTGGCCCGACTTTCGCCGCATCTCAGGGGGAAGTGTCGTTGTCAGCAATGACGTCCGGGGCATGCACACACCCATCAATCACTCAACAGGAGAGGGAGAGGGATGTTACAACGGAAAATCCGGGGCGGCTGTCGAAACACCCGGTGATACAGCACTGGAACAGGGGGGGGATAGTAGACTGAAGAAAAATATGGAGCTGGTTGGGAGCCGCCCGAATGCATCTCGGCCCTCGGCCGCCTCGGACAAAGCACCAACACTCCCGGGCTCGCTCTCCTCCGATCTCACTAGTCGTTGTTGTCGCATCCCTACTCTCCCCCCCAGATCATCGTCATCGGCGATATCAACGGTCCGTTCCCTTCGCCCACCTACCAGCTGCTAGCCTCCTTCGGAAAAGCGTGTCGTCATCCTCAACACTCCGATCCGTTGTCACGGCACATGCATGGGGATTCCAGCGGTCCAACCCCTGCACTCACCTACCAGCCAGTTGCCTTCTTCCCGTCCTCGACAAACCGAATCGTCAACACGCTGGCGTCAAAGCACCGATCACGCTCCACATGAGTTGTTTAACTCTGGCACACAATGGCCAGGGGCTATCGGTGCTCAATTCTCCCAGGGAAGCCGACCTACATGACGGCCATCTCCAGAAGCTTGCGCGAATCCTGGTGGGCAGACCCTGCCGCCCACGGGCCGCATAGGGCTAGCATAGATATCCAGCAAAATGGCGCCAGTTGTGCTTGCACACAAGCCATGTATTTGATTGCCTAGCTGGGAAATGTACTGTTGGTTTAAACCACCAGTACTTCCGAGGCACTTTTCTTCAGGGCTGGAAACGTGCTGCACGCCAAAGCAAAAACCGAACCACTGTGGGCCTTCTTTAGGCTGGTACCGCCAGCTATTTCGCCCGGAGGCCGACCCCCGAAAGATGTGGCAGCATGCAGGCCGCGTCTTTGTTTCCATAGCAGGAAACGTACTGGTGTTTTCACTATGTTCCAGTATGTTCTTCTCTCAATTTCACCTTTCACTATCTACCTACCACTACTCCTAAGAGCACGTGCTAATACTGGAAATGACAATAAAAGCAGAAAGTTGTACCCTCCCCATAAATTCAAATTATTGGGTAAGTCCAATGTATTAGGGCATGATGAAATCCAGATACACGTACAATGCTGTGTAGTGAGATCAGGCCCTAAGGACAGTCCATGTTCCTGTGGAATGAGGTCCAAGTCCTCCCTTTGCCTTCTTCATAGTTCTTTTTCCTTTTCTCTTTTCCACAAGAACCCTGCTCCAACCTCTTGGTAGGTGGGGTGCCAATGCCCAGAAAGGAAAGGGGGGAAGTAGGTAAGAAAGGGAAAACTACGGAGGGAGAAGCGTTCACTCACCGCTGCGTGCTCCGCCATTTGGCTACCGGTTCAGGAGAACCGGCGTTGCTAGCCACCAGCTTGGAACGTGTTCATGGGAAGTGGCCATCGCCCAACACCTCGCTCAGTCACAGCTGGGACAACTTGCCTAGGTAGATAGGGAGGTATGGGGCCAAGTTAGCAAGTCAGAGAACAGGTTTAACACTACCACATGCACTCTATGAGTTAGCGGGCATGGCGTCTCTATATGCCTTGTCCTTGATATGTACCATCTCTTCACCTCAACTTTAGTCTGGACGTCAATCCTAATTCTCAATTCCCGCTTTCTCGAATCTCTTACCAGTCCGCACACCTATCGCTTAGTCAAACCTATCACCAACACACCTCGGTCTCCCTCCCTCCATCTAGTCCCGACCCTCTACCCCTCCTCTTTCTTCCAACCCACCTCTCCACTAAACTCTTCATCCACCCGTTCTGCCTCCTTATACCCTTTGCACAATCTCCTTCTTCTCGTCCCCACCTGAACTACTGTTCTTTCACAAACGACTGTTCAAATACCCTAACCCATCGTAGTACCTAATCACTCCACACCTCCTTTGACTGCCACTCCTTGATACACCACCCCAAGCTTTATTAACGCGTAACTCTCCCTCTCTTTGCTCCTCTTTCCTCATCCCTATCGCTTGCCCTCCCACAAGTCCTCTCCACCTCGCCTTCCCACTTAACCACTACTTCTTACTCGCCTCAACTTCACACAATCCCCTCTAGCCGCCTATCCTCCCTCCCCCTCCACCTCCCTATCATGGCCACGTAAGACACCGGTCCACAGACCGACCATTCGGTCGGTCAACCCTCAAGCTCACAGTGTAACCCGCACCCCCCTCCTCAGCCAATTACGCCAACAGACTTACCTCGAATTCAAATGCTCCTGGACAGCTGTTATGATGACGGTATATTCTGAAGGTGAGCAAGATGATGATCGCGATGTGCTCCGCTATTATACAAATATCTGCGATGTAGGTGAGATCTGGGAATCGGAAAGAGAGACGAGTTGTGCTGTTGCTGTGAGTGAATGCGATGAGTATGAGGGGGGGGGAGAAGAAACGTGGGTTAACTTGATGGCACTCTCTAACCAGGCTGAGGATGAGAGTGTGCAGTTGGTGATGGAGTGAGGGAATATGTCACTGATTACACAGGTGAGTGGGAGGTTGGGGATGAGAGTGCAGATGGCAATCGAGAGAGCGAATATGCCACTGATGACGCAGCTGAGTGGGAAGGGGAGTGGGGGCTATTGGTAATGGTGGAAATGGCAGCAGCGGCGGCGGCAACGACAACAGTAACAACAACAACTTCAACAACAACAATAATGGAGGTGGAGCAGGGGTTGGAAGAAGAGAGGCAACGGATAGGCGGGATTGGCGAGACGGGCAGGATGGTCGACAACAACAATGACAATAACATCAACGACAACAATAACAATAGTAACTTCAACAACAGCGGCGATGAGCGGGGTGGGATAGGCGCGAAGGAGGAGGACAACAACAACAACAACAACAACAACAACAACGGCCACACCAACACGATGGAAGAGAGGGGAGAGAACGTTGACAATAACAACAACAACAACAACAACAACAACGACGACAACAACAACAACAACAACAACAACAACAACAACAACAACAACAACAACAAAGACGGCGAAAACAACGAGATGGTTGAGATGGGTGAGGATGTTGATAACAACAACAACAACAGTAACAATAAAAACGACGGTGAGCTGGGATTGGGGGAAAAGGGTGAGGTGGGTGAGAAGGATGACACGGACAACAACAACAACAATAGCAAGAAGAATAACAACAACCACGATGACGGCGGCGGTGACAGCCACGGAGGTAGCGGGGTAGAGAGTGGTGCTTCTGCATCCTTGCTCCTTATCACCATCATGGGACAGATGTCGTCATCAGGGCAGTGGGGGGGATTTCGTAGCTTGTTGAGGATGGCGAAGTGGGGCTTGAGGTTGAAGGTCCGATTTGGTATTGTTCCCCCCCACCCCTACTCAGTGTTTTTTCATGATGAATCGTCTCTTCTTTTCTGGCACCAGGTGGGGATAGGATAGATGATCTCCCTGCGATGATTAGGGTTGATTGCCTCTTACCTGTCCTGGATAGATGATCTCCCTGCGATGATTAGGGTTGATTGCCTCTTACCTGTCTGACCCTCAACTCTTAATCACGAAAGGATTGTTGAGGATTACGGTTGTTATTGTTGGTGAATATATGCGCAAGATGACATTTATGCACATCATTGTATTGGACATATATGCTTTATGAGCAGGAGGTCAATCCTTCCCCTGCGTTGGGAAGTAATCAATGTCACTGCTCCTTCACATAGAGTACATCAGCTCTGGGTTTTCACTTCATATCTGTGTTAAGGTTTGATTTTGGATTGATCAATAGAATTGGGCTTGATGCCTCACTTACTATAGTGCTATGTTAGGTTAGGGGATAGGGTTTTCCCTTATGGGGACATGTATTAATCGATGAGTGCAGACACACCGGTTGGTTTTTGATTCATATGGATTGTTGTACATATACAGACTGGTTCTGAAGGACATAGCTACACAGCACTGTATAAGGGCTCTGAACCCGTCTTCCAGCTGAGTCACATCACTGTTATACACATTGCTTTGGTGGATCTTCATTGGTTTGGAGGGGGGGAGGGATAACAAGAGTTTATTCTCTTCATTATGACAGCAAATATTTGTGTTCCGATTAGGTAGGATGGGATGAATGGGGTTTTGAGATTAGACAGGAGTGGGCGCTGCTAGCATTTAAAAAGGTATCTGGCGGTCAGATTCTGGCCAAAGAGGCAGCTCTCCTTTTTGACACATCTCTCCTTGAACCATGTTTCAGTATAGGGATGCTGGACCCGGTTTCCAGCAGGTGCAGCTCCCCACCAATAGAATGGAGTGCTAGCGGTGGATGCTCTTATCATCATCACTAGCAACCAGGGCCCGTGGTTGAAAAAAAATAATAATAATAATAATAAAAAATAATAATAATAATAATAAATCACATCATGGTTAGGGTTCCGTCTGATAGATAAGATTGGGCTCGAAGCATCAGTTTGGTTTGGAGATACTGTAGATCAGATGGATATGGTCTCCCACCATCAGACATATATTGCTTGACGTGCACACATAGGTAGTTGCAGGTATCAACACATCTCTGCATAGGGACGCTGGACTTCAATTCCAATAGATATATTCACATCATTGTACAGGGACGTTGGACCCGCTTTCCAGCAGATACATTCACATCATTGTACAGGGATGCTAGACCCGATTTCCAGCAGGTGTAGCTCCCCACCAATAGATGGAGCCTTCGACGTCCTGACCTACTTAACGGGGATGCTCTTATCAACTCGTTAAGTAGGTTTCCCATATACGAAGTTCAAAAAAAAAAAAAAAAAAAAAAGGTGACGGTATATTCCCTGAGGTGAAAATTATTAATGGCATCAGTTACCTCAATCTCAACGAAGAGATTGACACCGCCACCGTGAATTGGCTCAAAGCCAGAACCGTTATCGTCATTTTTCAAGCCAGAGGGACAACACTTTCAATTGCCCAACGTGAACAGTTTATCCAGATCTATGAAGATGCATGGAATCAGGACGTAAATTTCAATCCTCTTTGCGTCGGGGTCGCACTCACGGCGAGGGACCAAATATTATGTCCTATGTCGCCCGCTCACAAAGAATTGTTGAATACCTTATCAACAAAGGTCATGACACCATCCCTTCACGCCAAGGTCCTATCCGAGTTCTATTCAAGTCGTGGATGACACAACAAGATTTAGACCTTGGAAGAGACCGGGAGGCTGCAGAAAAATACTGAATCATTGCCTTGCGGGTGCCTTTGAGCGCTATGTTTTCCCTTCGACATGCCATCGAAAACCTTTTTTTTTTTTTTTGAAAAAATCAGAACCTCGCGGTTCTGGCTCCTGCCATTCTGGGGAGCAACAGTCTGGTTCCTATTCCCCCGGCAAGTCATCGTGAAGCACATTAGGAGACTCACACACGCTCCTCCCCATTATGCCTGGGAGGCCCGAGTGGGTGGCATTGATTACTTCCTTACGGAAGGATGTACCTCCCCTCACCCCTGCTTAAATTAGCCCTGGTCCTCTTGGCCACAGTCCAGCCCCTCTCAGCTATACTGCTGTCAGATCAATGTGCTATGCTAGAGTGGACTGAGGCACTGTTCTCATTGCCCCTCTACCTGCCGTACCACTGCATCCCTACTTGGCAGTTGGAAGGGGGGGGGAAGGGGTCGGGGAATTCCTCGGGGGGTCTAAGGGGGATCCTTGCATCTAGTTTGGCCCAGTCGTTGAAAATCAGGCGGTAGGCCCTTTCTATTACTGCTCCCTGTTGACCCTCACCTGTCCCCTTTGGCTCTCCTTTCCATGCCATGCCATGCCATCGAAAACCTTTTTTTTTTTTTTTTTTTTTTTTTTTATATAGAAGACTCCTTTTTTTTCTTTTTTTTTTTTCTTTTTTTTTTTTGAAACAAATTTTTATTCAAAATGAAGATTGAGGCCGGGGTCCTCACAGTCTACCCGGAGTAACCGAACCGAACATGCTGAGAACCGGGCTCAGCGTCCCTCATATGATGATGATGGTGATGCTAATGATGATGGACTTCTAGTAGTTCTATGAAAAGTGTAAGATAGAAATTCCGATGATATGGTAATGATAATGATGGTGGTTATGATGATGATGATGATGATGACGATGATGATGATGATGATGATGATGATGATTAGTATCTCTGACAAACTCTCCTGAAATCCACAGCAGTTTCCCAAAAAACTCAAGTATCTAAGGGATTACCAACAGATCCTAACCAAGCTCACCGAAACTGACTTATTCTTTGACAAACTCAACCAGGCCTCACGCCCCCTTACTGCTAGGTTACAGAGCAGCGCGACTCACTCCAGCTCCGGCCAGTGTCGTCCTGTGTCAGTAACCCCCAGCTGTCCTTTAGGATGCCCCCCTCATAGCACCCCCAGATCTCTCTACCTGGCCTCATGCCCTCACCCTCGGCAAGTTACAGGGCATCACCCCGGCTCCGGCCAGCGTCGTTCTGGCATTGGACAACCACGGATCCTGAATATAACAGCCGAAATCCAGTGCAGCTTCGTACAACCCACCGACAAACCCTCAGAGGCCTGAGTAATGCTTCAAACTACCAGGCGTAACAGAAGAAATCCGATCCAAGAAGCTTCTGAAAGTCACCGCGCAAAGAAACTTCTCCCTACCCCTGTCCCATGCTGCCACCGCCGAGCATAACCTCCTCGGCCCCAGCCTGGAACAACCCCCCTCCCCCCCCTCTCCGCAAAGGCAGCCAATTCCCTCCTAGAGGATACCTTCGCCCTCCCCTTGCTCCTATCTGGCCCCGCCGGGGTTGAAGGCAACCAACTCTCCCCGCCCGGCCCCAGACAAGGACAAATCACAAATCCGCCTCACCCCCGACAGGGCAACCACCTCCCACCTTGCAGCGCCCCTGTAGAGTAAGGCTCCCCAATTACCACCCCCACCCTTCCCCAAAAAGTCCCAACCGTGACCACAAAAGCCCTATCCCGACAGAAGCACATCCATCAGAACTAGAAATTCCAGAAAATTATGGTGGAGAGAAAAGGTAGATGAGAGTTTTTTTTTTTTTTTTTTTGGGTTTTCAGATGACGATAAACAGTATCCTGAAGATGCTGATACTGATGATGACGACCAAACTCACCTACTGATGTAAGAGACAAGCAAGGCCTTGAATCGCAATACTAAGGATGACAAAATGATGATGATGGTAGTAGAGGCAGAATGATGATACTGGTCATGCTGAAGAACAAAACCCGCAGCACGCTATGCTTGCAAATTGATGATGCTAATGATGTTAAACCTCATCGCTCCAAATATTGAAATTCACCCACCGGATAAGAGGAACGGCAAGCCATGCCTAGGTAATGTTCACATAGATTGCCTCCCTTCTGCATGGCAAAACTTCATGGAATGGATAGTCTTTTGCAGGTCCAATGGTCAACTACTCCAGATTCAGCTCGCCAACCAAGACACTCCCTTCTGTAGGAAGTGTCTTTGGTGGTTTCATGACGAGTTTGGCCACGACTGCCCCAGGTTCAACGAGCCACTACCTGCTGGTCGTCAAGGTGGAGGTAGAGGCTGAGGTCGGGGCCCAGGTAGGCGAGGAGGCCGCGGCCCTCCTATCCCGGTCACCCAAACCGGGGGTCCTAGATGACCCTCCCCACCTGCCTCCATAGGGACGACTACCTTCTTTCCTGCTCACCCTCCCCCCCCCACCGTCCACTCTGCCCCTGCTTCCTACCCTATTCGCCCCACCAGCGCTACCGGGACCACCGCCATGGTGCTGGTTTTTACCTCCAATCTCCCCTCAAGCTCGACTCCTCCCCTGCATCATTCGGCTCCCTCACTCAGCCACTCCAGCAACACCCCCCACTCCCACCTTTTGCAAATTGTATCTTGGCCCGTACTGCAATTATAACTCATTTTTTGTGACTTTTTTTCTTTAGGAATTTTTTTTTTATATGGGACTCTGGACCCGGTTTCCAGCAGGGCTAGGGTAGGAGGATATGTATGTCAGCTGGTTGTAGTGCAGATTTTGTAAGCTAAATTGGCTTAGGCTGCTAGGATAACTCCGGGTCGAATTGTAAGGTCCCCGACCTCATTTTCATATATATATATATATATATATATATATATGATGAGTCGGTGAAACTCGGACGAAACAGTTTGTCACAGCCCCTCGTTTGTTATCCTCTTCTCTCTCTCTGCCTACGGTTTACCGGGCAGTTCTGTTTGTGATGATATATATAT
>BFEA01000015.1:3724309-3735738 GCA_003427395.1 Chara braunii | reverse complement strand
GAGTCTGGTGTCTCTCTCTCGAGGGTGGTGGGGTTGGGTTCGGGTGTAGGAAGGAGGGTTGAGGAGGGGGTTGAGGAAGCTTTTTCGATATGGTAGTCCTCAAGTTTCGCGCTGCACAGTTACTCAAGTGAAACAGTATCGTTTTGTAGTGTGTTCTACATGGGACCTCTGGATTCTTTATGACGATATGATAAAACATCTTGTCATAAGAGGACGATGAGGATTGTGGAGGGTTGTTGAAGGAGATAGGCGGCGAAAGGAATGAAGACGAGCAGCATGCAGTATCTTACTGTTCAAGTTCAACTTCGTGTTCATGGTTTGTGGGTTGAGACACGCAGCCTTCATTGCCAAGGGTCGCATGTAGTACTGGAATCCTATCCATGGGGAGAGGAACATTCCCTCACGGCTTTCTCCTTACCCTCGCTTCCCTGATTTCTCTAGTTCGTGCCTCAGATGCCTAATCGTGGTTGCATGTAAAATCCCTGTTTGATCTTCTGTATAAGTTTTTGAATTTGATCCTCGTAACCATTTTCTGGATCACTCCTTATCCTTGATTTCGGAAATCGGAATTTAATTCCAATACGTATGAAATTCGTGCTCTGATTTCCTACCCCTGATATCAATCACATATCAACCATAAATTCGAGTGTGTTTTCCTAATTACATCTCCTAACTAAATTCATCACCCTAACTGGATTATTCCACGATTTTCAAACCGTGGTTTGGGAATCATATTCGAAAATCCCTTTGGATACCCAAATCTAAAAGTCATCGCATATGTCTAACTCTTAATTTGGAAATTGTTTCCCTATTTTGAAATTCGAAATAACTTCGTATTCTGTTTTTTCTATTCTTCAGTCTTTTGATACTGATACCCATAAATCAGACTTCGCATTCTAATCTCTAGAACTTTGATTCTCAATAGTGACTCTAACTCAGTTTTAAATTCCGATTGCATGAAGTTTACCTCCCCTCATGAGTTAGTTTTGGTTTGGGGTAGGCAGGTGAAGGTTCTAATTAGTATCTGAGGGTAGGGCTGGCAAGTCTCAAATGGTGGATACTTTCGTTTTTCTTCTGGGAACTATGTGGTGGAGGTCAGCGTGTCGCAAGAGGAAGTCGAGGGTTGTCTGCCTTCACTTTTCTTCATCTCGCGAACTATGGGTAGAGGAGGTCGGCTTCTCGCGGGATGCAGTTGAATAAGGGGGTCTAGGAAGAGTGGGGATCAGTTGTCGTTTACGTGCCTATGGAACAGGCATGGGACTGAAGTGGAGGGGGGAAGGTTTTTTTTTTTATTGGTAACATTGCGTCCTACTGGTGAGGAGGGCTAGTTGGCGGGATTGGATTAGGGCACAACTGCAGTTGAGATGGTGACTTAGTTGTTATAAGTCTGTGTCGGAAGGTGGTAAGGGGATGGGAGGTTAGGGTGTTGCGCCT
The DNA here is from genome assembly GCA_003427395.1 of Chara braunii. NCBI lineage: Eukaryota > Viridiplantae > Streptophyta > Charophyceae > Charales > Characeae > Chara > Chara braunii. The sequence continues at coordinate 3,734,304 of BFEA01000015.1, read as the reverse complement.
GTTTTGCGATGGAGTGAACTACTTCTTCCTCCTCCTTCGAACTATGTGGTGGAGGAGGTCAATCTGTCGTAGGAAGAGGAAGAATTGAAGTCTGATTTTCATCGCTATGGGATTTTTGTGAGGTCGTTGGTCTATTGTTCTCCTCTCTCGAACTATGTGGTAGAGGAGGTCGGCTCGTCGGGAGATGAAGAAGAGTAGGTGGTGAAAGGAAATGGAAGGAGGGTTGACTGTTTTCTTTTCGCCAAAGCCGGGTAATGGCCCCGGTATCTCAAACCTTCAAAATTCTCAGTTGCTTCTGGCTGTTATATTCATAGATATGTGATCAGAACGACGTTGGTTGGTGCTGGAAGTAGATGGCGCGATATCAAGTGTCCTACCAGTGAGGGGGTTAGCTGATAGGATGGAAATAGGGTACATCAGCAGCGGTGTCGAGTGCATCGGTCCGACACCGCACAAACGGGGCAGGACCCTCCCGGCCTCGTCATGCAGGAGTCAGTCTGATCCTCATCGCGAATACACATGGAGCTTCCGCAAGCCGCTCCGGCTGAGTGCGCCAGCCATACCTCTCGCGAGCCCCTACGAGAGGATAGGGCCTAGTAAGGCACGACTTACCTCCACCTTACTGGAGTTGTCACCTCCCTTCGGTAAGCGTATCCCCGCCGAGCTAGCAGTCTACAGTACGAAAGTTAATTAGTTGCAGTCGCAAAGGTGGACCAGCCGAGGGTGTTTCTCGCTCGTTGTAACATAGGGGATACGCGCGGTTTCACGCCTTTATCGAACCCACACGCGAACCGACGCCTTGGGGGGTTGAGGTCCCAAGCACGACTCGTCATCGGTCGACTAGGACGCATCCCACACACCACGCGTACACCATTCTAAGGACATAAAAATTAAAACACACATGCGCACACGCATACATATACAAAACGACACAAAACAAACAATGCGACAACACTCCTAGTCCCTTAGTAGTCATCCCATAACTCGCCGATGCGGAAATTGGATAGGCGTCGCGCGCGAGACTTAGTATAAAACCGCGCGGACGCAGGGCTAACTCATATCGATTCGCAATGCAAGCATACGCAAGCAATCGCAATGATGACGTACTATGTAGTACCCATACTCATGCGGTCCTCGTTAATCTAGAGGTTCGCGTTCGACACTCAAGTGTCGGCTGACACGCGCCTTGAGGGATTGATCTCTCGACGCTGGACAACCGCCGAATGAGGTTGAGAGTCACACCCTCTTCTGCACCCTGCGGAGAGTGAGTGGTACACAGGTTCATACTTGTGGTGGCAATCATCTCCAATCGCCCTCAAGACCAGCTCCATCATCCAGGGCCTGGAGAGAAATCAAGGGGTTTGACTTTGACGGTTGCCACAGACTACAACATCCAACTATAAAAAACTCTAAGAAGCAAAAGATAATATGGGATTTTTTTTTTCTCTAAAAAAACATAATCTGTTTAACCCTTATGCGCAGTCACAGTAGGCCGCACGAAACAATCGAGACATATGTATTTACATGGATATGGAGGGTTATAATTCTGTGACGATCACTTCTCACAATCACAGTGAGACTCCTCTCAACCATATATATGTATATGATCGCAGACAGTCAATCCAAAGTCCGAACCACCAAACATACATGCAATCACATCAAAGATTTTGTCAAAAGTTCATGCACTACACGCGGTCAACTTCAACCATTCTCTGCGCTCATACCCCTTACTTTAGCCATGCAAGCCTCACTCATGTGCAACTCCTCAAAATAAAATACTCAGTACTTTCGTTAAATGGTCATTCAAATAAAGTCTGGGCGAAAACACAACAAAACAATTTAAATCACAAGGTTAAAGTCTTTAGGTTGAGTGACAAGAGTGGATTGGAGTTGAATCGTAAACCGACGAATCGGCAACCGACCTGTTATCAGTGATAACAAAAGATGATTCTCTTGGGATCAAATTGAATCTAGTCCAAATCTTTAATCAAACGATCAAGAGGACCTGTAACACAAGACAAACAAATCCCCGAGCTAAATCTATAAATCCATGGAGAATAATCTTCATATCACAATCTCACTCAAGGTTCTCCTGCAAACTAAGTCTAAGCCTACCTCTATACAGAGTGGATTGTCATAATTGCCACCTGTCAAAATATAATCTAACACCTTTTAAACTAAGAAAAGTTTGGCATCGCTTCCCGTAGGAAAAGTGTCTTTTCAAAATTTATACTAACTCGAATATAAAGACTGAAATATTATCTAACTCTGGAAAGTCAGATTTTGTCTAATTTTATGAATTAGTAAAAATTTGGACAGCACTCCCTTTAGAAAAGTGTTAATCAAAGATTTATAGAAAGCTAAGTTCAGAGTCTAAAGTGACTTTGACTTCTCAAGGTCCAATTTTGTCTAACTCCCTGAATTAACAAAAATTTGGGCAGCACTCCCTTTAGAAAAGGAAACTTTTCAAATTTTTACTAAGCCATATATAAAGTCAGACAAATCGAACTTTGAAAAAACAAAATCTGACGAACTTCTTGGTTTTGTAGAAATTTCGGCAGCGCTTTCCATAGAGAAAGTAGCGTACCAAGATTTATAGAAGACCAAGTATAATAAATGATCCCAGAAAATGCAAAAATTGACCTAAGTAAAATAAATTTTGCTAAGAAAATGCATGAATTGAAACTAACTCCTATCGCTCTAGCACGTGGCGAGCAGCTAAAGAAGCTACCTATCAAACTGAAACTCTGACTAAGTAGAAATCTCAATCAGCCACATGCAGGCTAAACCATAAAGGTAAGTACTCTCACCATCCCAAAGTCAACCTTATCAAATAATAGTTCATGATCTTTCATTGATTTATCCTTTTATACCCAACTTACACAAGGCGTAAAGCTAGACTGCCCAAACTAATGGAACATGTTTAGCTCATCCACTGAATATACACAAACAAAGGGTATAACAATTTTTTTTTTTTTTTTGCATATGACTAGGTCATCCTAGTCGCCCTGAATTGTTTAAGTATCCCAGTTTTATATAATTATCTGCACTTAGTCTTTTGAGGTAACATATAATTGGACCGATCATCTTTAACTCAAGATTCAGTTTGCCCCTTCGTACCACAAATTTATTCTTAGTTAATAATATCTTCATTTTGTGATAAACTATAGTTAAACTACCCAAACTTATAGAACACTGTCTGACTGACCTATTCATAGATAAAATAATAGTAAAATATAGCCAAGTTATAACCTTTTGGTTTCAGCATGTGTGCGACTTCGGACCAAAACCACAAAAACTTATGGAACATGTCTGGTCCTCAACCTGGTTCTTTTTCTTAAAATCAAAACAGGAAAAGGTTGAGCCACCCAAACTTATGGCACATGCTCAGACCTCCTCGTTCAGAACCAAAAGAAACAGAAAGAAACCCAAAGTAAACAAGGCGACCAAGCCACCCAAACTTACGGAACATGCTTGGTCTCTGAAAATTCATCCACAAATAGCCCTCGCAAGTCAGAGCAACCAGGCCACCCAAACTTATGGAACATGTTTGGTCCTCCAGGCAATTCAAAAATAAACATAGCACTGGGCCTCCCTAAACTTTTGGAGACTTGTCCAGCCTTTAGTTGACCCAGTCAAAATCATGCAATATTGCCTTCCTCCTATCTTTCCCCCAGATGCAATCCCACAATCTGCTTTCAGACAAATAACAAAGTTGAAGCTGAAGTTACACAATGACTCTTTTACTTAGTCTGGCTTGTGTCATGAAAGTCAAACCAAAATTCAAAGTAGGGATACATGTAATATCCTCAATCAAAATGCAACAAGAAATACAGATAGGGGTTATACCCGGATTTATAGAGGGAAAACGAAATCTTTACCTCTCAGTTCTCTGCCTCCAGAACTCCTCCTGAGTTCTGACAGAGCTCCCACAATCGGTGGGTTGACTCCCCACAGAGTCTTGCTGCGGTCCTGCGGGTTGCAATCCCGCCTGCCGCCTTCCTCTCAGAACTGCACCAGACTTAGAGTAAGAAAGGCAGAAGAAGGGGTTTCAAACGCTCGAGATACAAGAGTGAGACTGACTCAACTCTCAAGAGAGGGCCTTGTTATCTCGATACACCTGAGGGCCCCGCAATGGCAGCCGAGAAACGCAGCAGCCGTAGCCAAAACCGTGACTTAGCACAGTGAGAACTTCTCAGAAAACCCAATATAAATGTAGCAGCTCTCCTTTCAGGTACTACCCCTCATTGCTTATCCCGACAACACCCCCCCTATGTAGCTCTAAACAACTGTGTTCGAGCCAAGCCTATCGTTGATGCCTAACAACAACACGTTGCGTGAAGCACGATGTATCATTGCAAGCATGCGTTATAGCAAGCCTTAGTTGTGCTTAGTGAACTTCATCAACAGAAATAATCTCGTACCAGCAGTAGCGGGAAATAATGAGTCAACAGTCTGGTAGTCGAAGCAGTAACAAGTAATGTACGACACCACACTGCCGCTCTCAAAGTCAAGTGCCAACCGTCCCTTGCCCACAAACTTCCCACCACAGACTGCAGAACCAGCTATCTCGCGGAACTCGGAAATATCCCTGTCACAAGGCGGTTCGGATGGTCTTCCCGCCCCAAAACTCAAGTCCGACGGAGGATTCGCATGTTAGTACTGTAACGAGTCTCAACCCAAGCATCTTCTGGCCTGTTGTATATATAGGTTAGCTTGACCATTTTCGGTTCCCAACGGGCATGCACGCACTCACTCCTTTGCAGACAATCGTGGTTTGCGGTCAGTACGACTGGTAGGTATCAACCAACCTACCTTTCCATAATAATGCAACAACACATTCCGCTTATAGATCCTTTATTCGACGGTTGTAAAACATGTCGGCAACCGGCAAGCATGGAGCCTTAAGAATGTTCAACTAGGACTCACACAGCAGTGAAGACAACAAACCGCTGTAAGGAAGAATCACAGCAAAACACTGTGCAACAACAAACGACGTGCACTCGGATGTCAGCTGAGAAAACCACCACCTAGACTAGGTACGTGCGCTCTCATCACCATCCTCACCCCGTTTCCTTCGCTCCCTCGCATTCCAGGTGGCACGTTGGTATGTAGTCTTTACAGTTCCCCTCCTGCTACTCTTTTGACAAGATGAGCGACACACCGGTCAGTATGCTGCTCCGCTGTTCCCCCTAGCTCCTGAATACGAACGTACCCGGTCCTCAGTATACGGTCACCCACATCGGTCGTTCTGTCTCCGGAGCCAATTCCAACGGTGCGGGTGAATCCTGTCCTCTCTCTCTCTCTCTCTCTCTCTCTCTCTCTCTCTCTCTCTCTCTCTCTCTCTCTCTCTCTCTCTCTCTCTCTGATGACTGCGCCCAGGCTGGTAGGAAGGAGCTGCAACAACGACTTCGACATTATGCACAGTTACAAGCAACACTGCTTCTACGATCCATTCGCGCAGGGAGACAGGGAGAGGTTATCCCTTTGATAAGATGAGCGCATCAAAATAAGTCTTCCGCTCGAACACCCAGGCCAACAGGTAAGTCCTCGTAGGCGGCCTCACGCTACTTCTACATTGGGATAAACAGAAGTCGTACGAAATCCTTCCCTAAAGTACGGGTAGATTCATCCTCCCTCTCACAATCTCTTTGCTCTCTCACAATCATTATTCGTTATGGTGCGAAATTCGTCGCTCCAACCTAGAATCTCCCTCCACCATTTGCTCCGCCTAGTTCAGAAACCCCCGAAATGAACCCTCCACATAGAAAAACGGGTGAGTTAGCCGATTCTTACTTTCACCATCTCCAACATATCCTACTCCTCTGAGCGACACTTTCTCCTTCTTACTCCCTTTTTCACTACTCTACTGCTAAATCTAACATCATCACTAAACTTGCAATACCTAAAAACCTCTACCTACAACTTTGTTCCACATGATTTCATAAAGAATCGAGTGAGAACTCTACTTCTCATTTCCGCCATATCATTCTACAACCCTCCACATAGAAAAACGGGTGAGTTAGCCGATTCTTACTTTCACCATCTCCAACATATCCTACTCCTCTGAGCGACACTTTCTCCTTCTTACTCCCTTTTTCACTACTCTACTGCTAAATCTAACATCATCACTAAACTTGCAATACCTAAAAACCTCTACCTACAACTTTGTTCCACATGATTTCATAAAGAATCGAGTGAGAACTCTACTTCTCATTTCCGCCATATCATTCTACTTCGTCACCTTCTACTAACCTCCTAATCCACTGACTTTTCGCCAATTCCGAGCTCGGATTCGGAGTCGCCTATCTTTAAAACCCCCGAATTGACTCTCTGATCGCCCGTTTTCGTCAGGAAACGGGGGAGATTCGTTATCCTTCCCGCATCTTTTTTTCGTTCCTTCACCATCGCCATCTCCACGCATCTCTATTCTCATCTTGCTCTAATTTTGCTAACTTACCACTAAATCTAACCCCATCATCAAGTTCGCCTGGGGTTAAAACCCCAAACTCGTCTCCTCTCCTACGAAGAATCGATGGGAGACGAGAGAGTCGTTGCTTCACCCTTCCGCCATGCTCCTCTTCTCTATCACTAACTTCGCATGCACCCGACGCAAATTCGCGCCAGGTTCGTCCCCCTCTCTTTCACTTGTCCCCTCGTTGCTCGTCGCTCTCTTTTCCAGATGCGACAGTGCCCAACGCCACGGTCTGCCCAGCGAGGGAGATTCCTGAGGGACCGTGCCCACGGTCGGCGAACGATTGCTTGGCCACGCTGTGAATATTCGATAGCACCCGACCCTCTACCAATGCCTCGCTCGGTCCTACAGCCGAGCAACGAAACTGCTCGGCAACTCCGACTGTCCTGGGGGAAACTTCGAAGGGGACTAACTGTAGGCGTTTCGTTTTAGTCCTCGCCCCTATACCCAACTCCCGACGAGCAGCACACATACTACCGCTGTTGGCTCCTCTGCGACCTCTCTCCGAGCTGCTCCGCTCAGGCGGAGCTCTTCACTCCCTTGGGGCCCCAATCAGCTAGTTCTCACACAGATAGCCTGTCGGTGCGCAGCCTGCCACAAGCCTAGCGTGGACCTTAGTGGATTGGGCCTGATGCAGTTCTCGGCCGTAGTAGAAAGCGGCCAAAGTGAAGAAAGGTTTCATGTGAGCAAGGCCGCACCGCGACCTCCGCCCTGGTGCCCTTGGCCACCACCTAGGCATATTTCAACACCAATGGGGTCCGACGGGCATGCTCACACTCAAACCTCTCACAACAGGCCATGGTTGACGGTCGGTGCACCCGCGACAACCCCCGGCGTCCCCGCCACTCAAGTTCTTTCCACTTCGTGGGCTGACCACCCACCGGCTTACCTGTACGTCGTCTCCCTCGGTCTGCTGCTATGACGGCCACTAAATCCGACGTCGCATCTAAGTCAAAAGGACTCCGGAGCATAAAACTAATAATACGACGTCAAATAATAAAATATTTAGAACTTTTAATCATCAAAATATGACGAATGAGGAATTTTAAGATGCTAGCGCCGCTCTGATGTCGCCAATGACAAAACGAAGGGGAATAGCTCTGTCGGGCCCTCAACCAGATGCTAGCGCCGCTCTGATGTCGCCAATGACAAAACGAAGGGGAATAGCTCTGTCAGGCCCTCAACCCCTCAGTCCCTTTGTGCTACTCTGATATCCCGCGTCATCACCTTTCGATCTTGATCCCTGAATCTCTCAAATGAGAGTCCAACACCATAACCAATAGTACTAGGCCCAAGGCCGAGTCTAATATTAACAGACACCTAAATAAATGGATATTGCACGACGCGGAGATCTATCGAAACGTTTCAAACCCTCAGATCGGCCTATCAGTAGAACTCACAGCCGTCAACCTTCCGCATCCACCGCGCGACTATACCGAACCATGCCGCTGTCGACGTCGTCCTTCGTACCTACGCACAAGTCACAGTCAAGCGCACCAATCAAGAGACAAAATCTTTTTACTCCTAGTTTAATTAGAAATAAAAAAAATTCTGGCTGGCGATCACGTTGACTCTTGAATTATCAACAAAATAAAAATCACGCATGCCTCAAGCTTGTGCGCCCACACACTCTCTACTGTAGTCAACCATTCAGTCAGCGTAGACCACAAACACTGCCGCGCCTCGCGCGTTATACTTGACCTTTAAACCAAACTTATTTCCTGTTACTTGCAAGAAACAAGGCGGATACCCTTGTAAGGGTATTCGCACCGACAGCGGAGATGGTGGCTCTGCTGCAGTAAGTCTTGCCGGAGTGAGGTAAATAGGATGGATGGGGGTTTCTGAGACGTTTTCTGAAACTTTGCCTAGGTGAGTGGGAGAAGATGGTTGGATATATAGCGTCCTACTAGTGAGGGGGCCAGCTGGTAGGATGGTAATAGGGTACAGCAGCAGCAGAGATGGTGGCTTTGCTGCAGTAAGACTTGCCGGAGTGAGATAAAGAGGATGGAGGGGGGTCCCAGTCTTTTCCTGAAATTTTTGCCTATTTTCGTTTGTGCCCCTGTCAGGCGGGTGTCCAACTTTGTCCAACTTTGCAATCTGGACAGCCCGGTTTGGGCCTTGGCCTTTTGCAATAGAGCCTAGGAAAAGTTGGCAAGTACTGGACCATTTTGCAAAGTTCGACGATACCCGGTAGGGGTATATCGCAAAGATGGGGGTCCAACAGATGCTAGGGGCATTTCACAAACTCTTTTTTTCTCAGAGGGTTATTCCGCTCTACCAACATCTTTTAGGGACATTTTGGCACATATCTCAACTTATGGGGCTATTTTGCAAACCATCCCAAAAAAAAAAAATTTAAAAAATTCAAAATCCTGAGGGGAGAGTGCAGTGGGCGCGCGCCTTCACACAGATCACTGGGGCCGAGGTCCCACTAGCAAAGAGGATTGGATAAATATCCTGAATATTTAAGCAGAGATGCAGAAAACAAGTTCAATCTCGACTTTCTGCATGTTTCACAAAAACCAAGTCCAGATTCAGGTGTTCAATCCAATCCTCTTTGCTGGTGGCGTTGCTCAAGTACCCGTTATATATATACATAAAAGACAAAAAATATGGCTGCGTATCTTTCCATGTTCTAGCGGAAGATTCGTTCTCATTTTGCACGTGGTGATAGTGGAGCGAGGTCCACCGTCTCGACCCGGGGCCAAGTCCCACTAGCAGCGTTGAGCTACCTCAATGCCTTGACGTGTTCGTGGAGACGTGCAGTTCAGGAAACTCAACACCATTTCTGCACATCTCCGCAAAAGCTTCCAGATTCGGGCGTTGAGGTAGCTCAACGCTGCTAGTGGGACTTGGCCCCAGAGCTCACTGACGCATTGATTTTTTATTATTATTATTATTTTTTTCGGGGAGGACACTGACGCATTGATTTTTTTTTTTCTTCTTTTTTCTTTCTGAGGGCGATGGCCTTGAGGTATTATCATCGGACTAACCACAGCCCAGCAGGTAAATTCAATCTTGTTCACCTGTCCAGCTTGTTTGTGGAGGGATTCCCGGCCTCCCCCTTCTTTTTCTTTTTTTTTCTTTTCTTTGGAATATATCAATCCACCCCCTTCTTTTTCTAATGAATTGCAAAGTGGAGTTGTGAAAAAAAAAAGGAGGAGAATGAAGTCCCAAGAAGGAGGATGGGGAGTCGCCCCTCGATCCCTGCACGTCACGGTCTGTACCGTGCTGCGCCGCTCTAGAGCATGAAGTTCGCTTCAGCACTCAGTTCTCATCGTGCGCTGGGAGAATGAGGTCGGCGGCTCGATCCCAAAGAGTGCTGGCGGCGCATTGACACGTCAGCATTCGTTGCGCGTAGACACGTCGACACGCTCAACAAGTCAGCGAGGAGCGGAAGAGCCTGGGCGATCAGGGCGATAATTAACGTGACTCCGTCTTCGAGCACAGGTGAGAGAGAGAGAGAGAGAGAGAGAGAGAGAGAGAGAGAGAGAGAGAGAGGGGGGTAGGGAGGGGAGAG